>LPNX010807404.1:80396-111222 GCA_001517045.1 Pseudotsuga menziesii
AAACCCCTTCGGATTAAGAGGGGGATTGTTAGAATATAATCCGTCAGGATTATTGTAAATAAATAATTAAATAGGAATTTGAATAGTTGCCCGGGAAGGTGAAAAGGTTGGTTCTCAACTGCCTCATTGTAATCTATAAATTAATGTTTTAGTCGTGAATAGAATATTGAATTGGGAGTTATTACCAACAAATCCCTTACACACCACAGCAAAATGGTGTTGCTGAGAGAAAGAACAGGTCACTGAAGGAGATGGAAACCTGCATGATGGAGGCTAAGACTTTGCCACCAAAGTTTTGGGTCTAGGATATAAAATGTGCATCCTACATCCAAAATATGGTGCCTCATAATCAGCTTGATGGTATGACTCCTTTCAAAGCTTGGAGTGGGCACAATCTAGATGTGACCCATTTTAGGATTTTTGGCTCAAAGGCTTGGGCTAGAATTCCAACTGAAAAGAGGAAGGATTTGTAACCCCAAAGCCAAGAGTACCTATTTGTTGGGTATTCTGAAGATTCAAAAGGGTACAAGCTGATCAACTTGAGCACTAACAAATATTTCATTGAAAGAAGTGTTTAGTTCCAAGAAGATCCTTTAGTAGCAGTTGAAGTTGGAGAGTCTTCTTCACCACTAGATCCATTGATTGTAAGTGGAGAGACTAATGAGTTTGTTGATTCTAATTTGTCTGATAATGATGATTTGATTGCAGATCCTAATAGTCCTACAAGACCAAAATGGGAAGCAAATACCATTCATGTAGCTGGTGAACTAGCTGGAAATCCTAATGACACTAGGAGGACTAGATCTCAATTTGAGAGTGCCCTTTGTGTGAAATGTCACATACCCCAATTTTGTAAAATAACGTTATTTGTTTTAATTTGATTCCTAAGACATTATGTTAAATTTAATGCTAATTAGGAACTGATGACTCAGTAGATTCAAAAGATGTGGAATGTAATTCTGAATATTTTATTTTTAATAAATAAAAAGTGGAGACAACAGCTTGGGAGAGATGTTAATAAGAGTGTTACTGGTCAAACTGGTGGAAGGAACTAGGTGGAGAGCAAAAGACAAGTGGCAGCATCCTCAAACACTTCCTATGTTGTAGGTGGCAACTTCCCTACATTTGGGGTCACGATCCCCCAAGAAAGTGGGATCAGAGCAGGTGGCTCAATTAATGACAACCAACCCAAAAAGACCTAGGCAATCTTTTAAAAGTACCCAATGTAGAAAGCTGAGGCTGATCAAATATTTTCCACGAGAAGAATCATTCAGGAGGAATGCACTTCAAGGAATTCATTGGGGAAAAGGGAAAACTGTAAGGAAGGTGTTTTGGAGAGATAAACTACAGTAACTTGGTCTAATACAACTTGCTAGTTGAGAGAAATTGACTGATAAGTTCATGACTGGTATTGAGTCTTAGGACTAGTACTTTATCATTTGCTGCACCTAGTTCGAGCCAGGGAGACCAGAGCAAGCTCAGGGGTCTTGAGGAGTCGCTGTTTGAGCGCTCTCCAGGAGTTGGTAGGGAGGAATGGCCTCCCATTGCTGTTGTCGTTCAAGCTCTAAGAACAGGTTCTGTTATTTATTAAATTCTGTGTTATTATCTGTGTATGATTGAATGATGCATTCGCAATTTATGATGTAAAAACTTAGAGGATAGGATAACTTAGTTTGTTTAGTAATGAAGCCAATTTTACTGAGAAACAAATCCTACCTGTGTTTTTCCTCATCTGGAGTAATCCAGATCGTACTCTAGCATAGGTGGTGAATTTATATAAAGAAAGTATGATGCAATTATAGAATAAGATGTTAGTTTGTTTAAGAGAATGTTTACTTTTGTTTTGTTATCAGTAGAAATAGCATTCTGTACAGGGAGTAGAGTCAAGGTTAGACTTAAGTTATGAATGTCAGATTTTAGAACAAGGAAAGAAGCTATATTTTCTTTACTAACAGAAGTAGGACTCGATAAATAAATAGTTCTTTATACAGCTTTCATTTCAGTAACTTTATTATTTTATTTTGAAACAAAGGAAGAGAATTTATAAAAGTTAAATTATGTAGTGTCAGGATATTTTAGAATGCCATTATTCTCTACAGGTTATTCTTTTCTGTATAGAATAAATAATTACTGTATTCTTCTTTTATAATATTCGAACTGTGAGTGATGATAGACCATTTTTTTTAGATTTATTTCTAAAGCTAAAGCTAATAGGCGTAAGATTTTTAATTACACTGTAATATAAATAACTTCTTCATTTTATCTAACTAAACTTAAATATAGCTACTAACTTATCTTTTAGAAACTTAAACAAATACTATCATATAGTTTACATGTCAGAACATAGATAGTATTATTCTTTCTTTTATATTATAAATACTAGTATTATAACCTAAATAGAATAATACTGAATACTGAAGGGACCTCATATAAAATATTTAGTACAGATGGTATAAGATTAAAATGACAAAACACTTTCTTATTTTATATCTATAAATAAACTAATCACATAGATAACGTGTATAATTATAGGAACAATATTAATGTGTAAATAAAGTAATATTCTTATTCTATAATAGTAAACCTTAAATAAAATATAAATTCTATACTCAAAAGATGTAAATGACAGTTACATAAGTACATCACTAAACAAATGAAGTTCTTATATTCCGAAGGTTAAAATTATATAACAACTTTTACAGATTTTTATAATAAAGTAAACTAATATAAAAACAATGTATAGAAACCCTAGCAGGTAATAATTAAATAATATTACAGAGTAAAACTCTTTTGAAATAACGTGCGGGAAATAAACCAGCAAAGTAATAGTATGCTCGATTCACCGAGCCTAACCCATCATTATTTCAACATAAACAATAACCCAACGAATTACTGAAGTACATTGTAAATAAAATATATTTATTTAAAAAGAAACTGTAAATACTTTTTATATTTTTGAATTAGGGTAAAACCCTACTAGTTTCAAAATTTATAGCAGAGATTTAAAACAAAGAGTCTGAAGCTCTTCCAAAGCCCTCGGCTTCCAACAAAACTAACAGTGTATGGCTTTAATAGCCCTTCTTTTCATTTAAACATATTTACACAGTAACTGAACAAAATCAAAAAAATTTACAGTCACAGCCTAAGCCGGAAGCCCTGCATAAAGCAAGGGGTTTAATATCAACAAACAAACAGCGAACCTGTCAACCCAATTGAACCAAAACTGCAAGGGTTGCAGTCCACGGTGACCAACCCATAAATGTCCCATAAGGGACCAAACAAGGATGAATGGCCATGGATGTCCAAGGCTTACCATGAACCAGCAAATCACCACAGCCTCGCACCAACCACGCAGAGGGAGACAGGTTGACACTTGTTAACAAGAAGAACAATAATATTAAAACCTTGTATACAAAATAAACATTTGTGTTTTAAAACAAGACTGCGAAGTAATAGAAGGATTAACAGCCTTCTTACCTAGAATCTTATTGAAGCACGACCACCCACAAGCAGAAGGGCAACCACCAGTGCGAGGAGAAGGAAACCCTTCATTTGCTGCAAGAAAGAAGGAGTTTACTAACACAGCAAATGACCAACAACAACTGAGAATAGGAGCAGCAAGTACAACAAATAAATATGCTTGGGTCGTCACGTCTTGTCCAGCCAAAGACACTACTCTGCGGTGAAACCCTATGCCCAAGGAATTTTTTTTTGGTAACAGCACTTCTCTACTATGCATTCAGGATGAGCTCATGAGGTGTAGAACAAGTAGGAAGACTACCAACAGCAAGATGCAAGTGATTGTGCAGACGAGAACATCGTAGTAGAGCGGTAGGAGGCCTAAAGGCGACAAGATAATGACAAGCTAGGGTTCAATACTGTGCTTTTTAACTATGCAACACATGGCCAAGACGATGCCACGTTATTCAAACAAATAATTTGCATGCTGTGGGTATGAGTATATAGTCCCGACAAGCTTTCCATCGAGTATATTTTCAATCATTTGATAATTGGAGGTTCCACCATAACCCATGTTTCCAATGTCAACCTATTACACACGTTGCATGGAAGCAAAGAAATTATTATTACACAAACTATGCCTTAACAATCATCCAAGTCGTGGAGAATAAAACGATCCATCACATTACAATTTTGATAAATATTCAACCAACGATTATAATTCATAAATCAAGGGTAAACTATGTGTTCACTATGGTGCGGTCCACCTCATAACCATTTTGTTTATGCCTTGCAAAGTAAACTATTAACAAACTATTATATTAATGGCAAGAGTTATGCCACTAATCAGTTAACAAAGGATTCTTCAAAACAAAAACTATACCTTAAATCTAATAAAAGGCAGGGTCAATATTTTTACCCATTATAATACTAACACATTATTCATTCCTTCAATGGTTATAAGTCCATCAAAGGTTATGCCTTGTAATGTTTGAATAAGGAAATAGTGGAACCTTCTTATAATAAGATTCCCATCTTGCTAGAATTATTCTAGCTACGCATTGGTGTAATTACATATTTATAAACTTTTTATTTGCAAACAAAAGAAGTTAAACATTACAGTATCCTTCAGGTTTGACTGTAGATGACCTTTGATGATTTAATAACCATAACTAGACCTTATCCTCCGACTAGTTTATATGTAAAAGAACTCGATGCATCATCACTAATTTAATCCTTTTCAAGAGCAGCTTGTAATAAGGTTGTAATCCCTTTAAACTTCAAAGTTTTGGAAGTAGAATTAGTAGTACATAAACTCCTTACCAATGTACATTATGTTCTTATCACAGGCAGTAACCAAATCTATTATAACGTATTTGGTATTTGTACACAATTTAAATTAGACCCTTGACATAATAACTCTACCATTCTTAATATGCTTGCAAAGAAAGATTTAAGACATTTTTACACTTGACGACTAGGATAGACATCGAAGAGTTTAGTACGCAGTAAGAACTATAAATTACGTCTTCTAGAAAGAAAACAGCTGTCGTCAATATTGATAGAACTAAATCTCATTTCCATAACATCTTAAAAGGAATGACGATTTAATGGTTTTACCTCATAAAGCACTTGAATTTGAATAACATTTATATTCTTTTACTCAGTTATTATTGTGCGACAAACTTATATCTAAATGCTTTAGAATTATTGACAAGCAGCACCTGAACTTCTTACCTGTAAGTCTGTAAGAGCAGGAAAACTTTCTGCGTTAGCTTGAAAGCTAAGTAAGCCCAGAATATCATGACAGTTCCACCTTGTGGTCGCAAAGAAAAACAAGTCATTAAAATGAAAAAGAATTGTTCTATAAGATAAACATAATCAAATAGATAATTCAGATAATGAATTCATTAACATATAACTAATTAAACAATTAGTTGAATGCATTTCTGAAGATTATCTGTATTTTAAAAATTTTAAAATTTTCGAAAATTTTGGGGTTTTCACATGAAAGATCCTCTATTTGCTGAGAATTGCTATCTGATGGTTGAATCATATCCACAGACATATGAAGATGCAGCATATGATCCAAGATGGAAAAATTCCATGAAAGAAGAATTCAGCTCGCTCCAGAAGAACAACACTGAACTGGTTGATCTTCCCCTAGGCACAACTACATTTCGACCAAAAATCTGATGGTCGTATTGTCGGATTTTCGACACTTCCCTGTCGCATGTACGACACTATGATTTTTTTTAAGCGTCGGTGGATTGTCGTCGGTTATCCGACATCTTTCCAATCCGTTGGTTAAGCGACAGCGCAGTTTACCGTCAGTTAAATGTAAATCGTCAGTTATCCGACATCTAATTCATATTAAACTTTAAACATGCGTCGCTTAAACGACGATAATGAAAACGTAAGAGTCGGTTAATCGACGGTGGGTAAATTTAAAAAAAAAAAATAACACTTACAGGCCGCCAATGAAACCCATCGCTTAATCGACGGATTATGAAAACGTAAGCGTCGGTTAAGAGACGGTGACGAAATTTTTTAAAAAACATTTACACCTACAGGCCGTCGCTTCTATAGCATGGTCGTCGATTCACCAAATAAACCCTTCTATTAACCGAAGGATTATGAAAACGTAAGCGCCGGTTAAGAGACGGTGATGAATTTTTTTTAAAAACATTTACACCTACAGGCCGTCGCTTCTACAGCATGGCCGTCGGTTCACCAAAGAAACCCGTCTATTAACCAAATTTTTAAAGCTGCACTAAGGGATGTATATCTTGTATGAAGGCTCTTCTTTCTGGTTGCTCAGCTGGTGGTTTAGCAACATATTTGCATTGTGACAATTTTCATGAGCTCTTACCAAGAACTGCCACAGTGAAATGTCATGCGGATGCTGGATTTTTTCTTGATGCGTAAGTTCTAAACTGTTATTTATTTTATGTGTGACAGGAAGAAGCATTGATCTTAAATCATTTATCTTTTAAAGAAAATTACACTTTTCTGTGATTCAAACATCTTTGTTGATCCATTGTATTGTTTCCTCTTACAGTTTAAATATGGCAAGGGTCCTTCTTTATTCAATATTTTAATATATTTTCTCAAATTCTGTAACCTACACAATGAACAGGAAAGATATAACTGGAATGTATCATATAAGATCCTTCTATAAAAGCACTGTCACATAGCAGGTATTTCTAACTGTTATCTAGATGTTTAAATTGCCGTTTTTCTGAAGTTTTTTGCAAAAAAATTGATGTAATGTATCGTTGTGATTGGCTCTAATTTGATGTTCTTCAGTGTTATATTCAACTTGTAAAAGCTTGCTGTCTTTGTTTCGTCTGTATGATTAGGTACAACTGCAAATTAGTAAGTGACATCTCTAGCACAGTAGTCATAGTATACAACATTGTGTGTGCACTAGAGCCTTTTTCTGGCTTGCAGCATACTGCTTTCTAGAAGGATCTTAAATATTTCATTCACCTCAGTGCATGTGCCCACATTAACTTGTTTCAATTCAGATTCAGATTTAATTTTCTGCCCTCAATTTTATATCAAACATTTTCTAGAAGATTCTCCCTTTTCCCCTTAAAAGGTCAATTGCATTAATAATTCATAGGCATAGTATCCGAAACCTCAAATAGTGAGCACATGAAGGAAAGGTGAACTGGCTAGAAATTGAAATTTATACTAATGTCCTCAAAAACTACTTTTAATTTGTACTCTGTGAAACCCACTACGTTGTGCCTAGCTTCTACATAACTAAGATTAAATGAAATGAATGAGGACTAACAAAAGTTATCAATACTCAAGTCACTCAAAACCTAGAAAAGAAAATTCATAAGAGTAGAATTGTATGTGGCAGGGAAAAAGTCTGGATGTGCTCTCCTTTGGATCCTTGGTGAAATGTCTTCAATGCCTAGAGATCGAGCTACATATAAACTTGTGTTTAGAAATATGTGTATTTCTATCTCTAATTCTGACTCTGGTAGCCTCTTAAAGAATGTCTAATTATTCCATATGAGAACAAAAAGAAACACCTCAACTTCTACTCACAATATAAATTTGTGTTTAGTACAGATAATGAGCACACAAAAAGAATTTGGGTTCAGTGTATGTGAGACTCTGAAATATTTCTTTAGATGATCATATTGTCTGGAAAGAAAAAATATCTTGCTCTTATACACATCTCCATTATTTGCTCATCAAGAGGCTAATGTTTCTAGCATTCTCTGTCTTCTATCTGAATCTTCTGGCATTCTCTGTCTTCTATCTCAATCCCCCTTTGTAAGTTCCTGCATTCTTTCATATAAGATCCTCTTTAAAGGCTTAATTGTCATGGTTGGCTATGTTACACTCACAGTAGCAAAGATAGATTTACTAGAAAAAAAACGTTGTTTAAGTTCTGTTTAGAGGGCATCATTAAACAGATGATCATATCATTGTTGATGGTACAATACAGAACATTGGGTTTGTTTTGTACCAGTGCCCATCTGAAAATTCCTGTGACCCAGAGATATGCAACACAGCAACACTCAACAAAACCCAGTTGAGTATTTAAAACATGAATCTTTTGGACAAATTCATGTAGAAGCTCACCATTTTTCCTGAATATTTTCGCCTGTATCACATTTTAATATTTACCATTTTTCTCACCTATCACTTTTATTTTCAATCATTGCTACCATAATTTAGACCATCGATATCAAATGCAACATAAATTATAAGATTTGTATACTCTTCATATCATGAACTCTAGCATCTTGAGTGTTTGGTGTCATTTCTTTGTAGAGGTAAATTTTCAACTTATGTGAATGCAAAAGTGCCTCTACTTATTTTTGGCAACAAAAATATCATCTCACAAACAAACATCCAATTACTTCTGATAGTTTTCACTTTCTTCTCTTTGCCAATGTATTATGAAATTACAATGTCTCTGCCCTTCATTGTACAAATTCTTACCAACTTCTATATCTGGGATATGAAACAAGTGATTCAACCCTTTCCACATAGTTATTTGTCCACACAGTTATAAATGTTTCATTCCATTTTTCAAAACTTATGACTAAAGAATATTGTTTTTGACCAATCACCATGACACTTCAAAATGCTTGGAGGGCATCCCCATTTCCAATTTCTTATTTTGTATCTTTCTATTCTATTCAAGCTGATGGAAAATGATTCTATCATTACCAAATCCTACATTTTGGAAAAACCTTGTAACTGGTTGTCTTTCTTGTTAGGTTGTCTTCTTCGTAACTGTCTGTCTTCCGTACTGGAATGAATTTACCATTCTTTTGATGTTTGTTCTTTGTTCTAAATCCATGCACTTTACAAACCACAGGTATAATTTTATAGGTATACCTTTCTCAACTCCATTTTTTGATTTTTATTGTCGCCATAATTTTTGTTGGACTATCAAAGACTATCGTCCATGAATTGTGCCCTAAAATTTGCTGGTAGACAAATTTGAGTTTTGAAGGTAGTTTAACTTATTATTTTAGTCATGTTAACATAAATTACCATTAATTTCAAGTCAAAGGTTTTAGAAATATTTTCAGCTTTTCCACCTGCTTCTTTTATAGATCACAAGTTATCCATTCCTTGTTGCTTCCATTCCATTGTTGATTCTGTAATTTAAACTGTAGGGAGTAGTGAAGAACTTGCCAAAGACTTGTATATCCTCGCAGTCAGACCCAGCACAGGTGTGAAAAATATTCATGATTTGTTTTTGTCATCATTATCGAGATCTTTGAGGAAGAATCACTTTTCCCTGACCACATTATGGAATGGAATGGCAGTGCTTCTTTCCACAGTATGTATTGCCATGTATCCAGACGCCCATGTTTGTCTTGAATGCAACATATGATACTTGGCAGGTAATTTCATAATTCTTCTTTTCTATATTGAATTTTATGTCCCTCCATATGCTAGGAAATATCAGCTGTTTCTTTATTTGTTCAGGTTCATAATATTTTGGCACCAGGTTCAGAAGATCCTCATGGTCATTGGCATTATTGCAAGTTAAATCCAGTAAATTGCACATCAAGTCAACTGGAGATATTGCAAGGTCTCATTTTGCACTACTTTCTCTTCATTTTTTAGTTTATTGATCATTGGTAAAAGGAACAAAAGCATGGCCTTTGCTATAAAGTAGTATATTCAAGATTATAACAAAGTTACATCTTCAGGCATTTCTAGGTTTTAGTAAGCAGTTACTGTTGTTGTGCTCAAAGGGAAGCATTTTCATATTAGAAGTTTGGAGTAGACTCTTTCCTTTGATAATGACAGGTTTATGATTTTGACAAGCCTTAATTTAATTATTGTTCATTTTGTGTAATTTTTAAATAAAAGGGTTATTTTCATTATAGTACAGGGACATATTGCATACTGATGTTAAAGAATTAACAGCGGGCCCCTTAATTTGGTAGGAGGAATTGTCTGAACAGAAAAGGCATAGCTATCCTTGTTTCAGACCTTCAAAAAAACTGAGGTTATAAACTATCCTTGGAGAATAATAGTGTGAAACAGTTCTTGACAGATCTTTCCTCCTAAAACTGTTCAGATTAACATTATATAAAGTTTAGAGTGTAGGAACTTGCCGTTTGGTCCCCTGATCCTTGAGCCAAAGTTAGATGGCAACACTAGGAACCCTCGAGGATGGGCTTGTGGGAGGTAGAGATGATGGCCTTGGGGGCAGACAACATGCAGTTTGAAGTTGAGGACAAGAAACGAATCAAAGGGGAGTTAATGATGCTACTTACAGGGGAGGAAGGGACTTATGTTGCAAAGGAATATAGCTTTGCATTGGGCTGAAGGAGAACTGGGTTGGTGAGAGGGTAAAGAAACCAGGACAACTGCATGAATATTGAACTGCAACCTTTCTTCTTGATCCCCTTGATTTGTATCATTTACAATAGAGGACACTTCGTAAATAATCCACTATATGATAAAGTGGTGTATGCCAGGCAGCGTATATCCAAGGAACATAACCCAACCCAAGACTTTATTCCACTAAATGAAGATAAATTGAAGAAGTCTATGGCCTCATTGCTCAATGAATGTATAGCCTTGCATGCGTGTCCATTTTCTGTCTCAGGTGAGGTACCACTGGTGGATCTAGTGTTTGTTATTGAAGATGTGTTTCCTCAACTTAGGTCTATGCTAGTTTTGGAGGAAACTACCCTGATGGCAGTTGAATCCATATCCCAAGTCACACAGAGGGTTTGCTAGCATTGAGGATTGATGAAGCACTTAAGATTGGAGATTTGGTGAATAGAGGTCCATGGATCTAGGCTCTATTCTGAGGTGAAACCCTTGTCAATGCTGATCTGATTGGTAATCCCTTGATGGCCAGCTCAGGCAGCAATGCAAAGTAGTTATGGGGAGGATTCATCTACTATTTTGAAGACCTCTTCAGATGGGTCATCCCCCAACTTGAAAAACTCATGTGGGTTCTGCAAATTTGTCCCTTATCTATTCTAATCATCTTCCCAAGTCCTATTCTCATTGTCATCATGCTTCCCAATTTAATCCATCTAATCTTGATGGGGGCTTAAATTATTTCATTAATTATAATGAGGAATATGAATAGGGAAATTAAAATCTCGAGCATATGGAGGTCATTTTGTTTTTTCTTCTTAAAATTCTAGATGAGGAAATAAGTGAGTTATGTTAAATTAGGATAGCAAAGGGATTTCCTTGAACTAGTATTGTGGTGTTGGATCTAAATAATTCAACCTCCTATTTAAAAATGATGCATATAGCTAGAACGTACTTCAGTATGTCACTTTAAACATTGGAGGCTCACTAGCATATGTTTAGTCTTGCCAGCTTGATTTAACCACGAGGATAGAGCTTAGCTTCACTACCACTTATGGATTGAGTTTCATAGGTTCCAATCTCAACTTCAATTGTTAATGGATTTGTTATAACAAATGCTTGTTAAAATATTGATCCTGGATAACTGTCACAATTCCCTTAGAGCTAAATTGCTTGTTTGTGTGGAAGTAGGCTTGAAGTAGAAGCTCCCTCCATTATTTCAGTGTTCATTACAAATGGGGTTCATCAACAAAAGGTCTGGTACCTAAATTTGACTAATGCATGTTTTGCATGATGAACATAGGACCACTTATTAGAGATTTCCCTCACCCGAATCCCAAACTAGAACAACCTAAAGACCAATAGGTCCCCAAGGAAGACTCAAGTATAGTTTCATCCTCTAATTCCATTGAGCATACCATTCCAAAGTAGGTTTTTAGACAATGGAATCCTACTCCAAAGGAACCATTCCCATCTCCGCAGAGGCTAGTAGCATCAAATACTTTCTTCCCAACATTATGTTGTTGTATATCCTTGAATTGAAGCTCCTAGGCCCATGTATGTAGAATATGGTTGGAAGGACCAGACTATAAAGAGGAAGGAGCCCAATCTTTATCCATGGCCTATAATATTTTGTGATAACTCAATATTTATGTGGAATGAGAAGTAGGTGCTCTTACGTTCTGCTGAGAATATTAGGATGTACATTATACTCCCTTGCAAATACAAACAGAACGATTCCTTGAGGTAGTGCAACCTACACCAAAAGAAAAGATTGAAAAACAGAACTGTTAGTAAAACTTCCAGCTGTCAACAAAATAAGGTTAGCTTAACCACTCAAAAGAGATGCTGTCACAATTGTCAACAATGAAACTAATCATAATATGATTCTGGCATGCGATCACATTAAGACCTCCTATGTAACCATTGCCACACAACAACTCATGGTTTTGGGTCTTTCAGTTTGAAGCTCTGGCTAACATGTCTCTACCATGTGACTATAGTTTAGAGATGCTAACAGTGAATGTAAGCATTGTTCTGACACGACTCTTAACTGGTTTGGTAAGGAATATGGTGTATATGCACATAATTATAAACCTTCTCCAACAGTAAATGCATATATGTTGTGTGCTACTGGAGCTTTCTTGAGCTCCAAACAATAGTGAAAAGGAACAAGTAGACTCAAATGTCCCAAAGAGAAGAAAAAAATCACACACTATCCAGTACACATGGGACACAGCTGTAGTTACAACTACATATTATATTTTGCTAGCAAGTGCATTTCAAATAAAATTCTCAACAAAATTATTTTGACATAAGTTTCAGCACATTGAAATGAGAAAAAAGAAAGAAAACAGAGGCATCATCGAATGAAAAACAGAAGAGCTCACCTGTACAATTGCAATATGCAAAATGCAGCCTCAAAGAACAACTGCAATTGAAGCAACTGCCATAACTACCGGTCTAGTAAGGAATCAAAGAACCATTCCAAATATTGCGTTTGATTTCCCACATGCTATAAGTCTTGTTTGAAGAGCCATGAATAAGCCTGTCATCCAAAAATTTCTGTGAATCATTTGCAGTAAGCTCTGCATGTTTTGCTCAAAAAAAAAAAAATGAGAAGATTCAGAATTCCCACAGCTAGAAACACAGTTTCATTCCTAATGTTATTTCTATAGTCCTTATAGCCATTGGCCAATGCCTGCAATATATTCTGGAATTGGGGTTAAATCATTGGTCAGTCTCTATTTATGCAAGATAAAATCTCTAGGTTATAAATTGTTTAGAGAATAATGAGATGGTAATGGAACCTGTAGCAAGTTTACTTATTTCTGTTGACAACAAGGGAATACATGATACATCGATTTCCTATTATCACAAGAATAACTATAAGAAACAATAACAATACATATGCATGAAATGCTTTTCAATATTCTGTACAACATTAATTTTTCCATAAATTATCTGCAGTCTTAGCAATTCTTCAATTTTTCAGAGAGCAATTTTCTTGAGAGGAAAATGTCAAGAATATATCAATTGGTAAATACTAGCGAAAACAAGTATTCTTGGCTCAGGGCTTCCAATGATCAACAAAAAGTTTTATCTTTCAGAATAAAAAACAGAGAGATTAGGCTGTAGTCTAAAACTAACTCACCTAGACTAAACATGGCCATCCCAAGCCCTGCATCTGATAAAATCGTTATAGAACCTTCAAGAATCTTAGGCATGTCAAAATGCCACCTGCATATCCCAGTATCCAAAGTAATGTCAGAAAATTTATTGCTGGAATTAAGAATATAAGAGCTAAAAATAAATGAGTGATAAGATGAAACTCTCTTTAATGAACCAGCTTGTTTTGGACGAACAATCTTACGGAGAATATGTTTAATCATGAGAGCAAGATCCTTTACGAGAATTGTATATGAGACATTAACACATGTGATGGGCCTCTAGCTTGTAATTATATCTAGGTCACTACCATTTGGGATGATTTTAATAAAAACCTTATTTAAAATTCATCCCATTGATTGCTTGCAAATGTTATGCTTCTTCAAATGATCAGCCTTCAAACTCAAATTTACACGCCTTCAACCAGCAATGAAATGATAATGAAAATTCAGATTTTAGGAGTGGAAATGATCGATGTTTGGAAGATGATGATATAATGGATGGTTGGAGATGCTAGTGATTTAACGTTACAATGATCCCCATAAGGAGGCAATACAAAGCAGACAATTAAAATAACACACATGGATTAACATACTTACCGAATCCATTATATTATTAAACAAGCAATTCATAATAGGCGAGAAAAATTGAAGCTAACAGAAACACCTAATTAACTCATATACAAACTTACAAGCTAAGATGTAACTCCAAGAATATAGCCTCTATAATGGAAGGGATAGCTACGTACCTTTCCCACTTAATCTTAACTGGATACAAATACCTTAGCTTGGAAAATCTTGGTCAATGCCTCAACATGTAGACTTTGAAGATATTCGAAACTAGAAATCTCCAGCCCATCAAGATTCTCACTCTGCAGTATAAAGAAAATGCATGTCTATAGTTAGCTGGAAGAAAGAAACAACGTATCTGGTCATAAGAAAGAAACATTGTAATAATGCATGCATTTTACCTTATTGATCTCCTCTCTATTTCGAGAATAGTTTAATATTCTCTACTAAACAGGGCCAACCACGTGAAGGTGGAAGCTCATATGGCCCCTCCCCTCCCCTCACATCACTCTCAATTCCCCATACCCAATGCACGTGCTTGGAAATAAATGATATTTTGTGCGAACATCGTGAGTTTCTTGTCTTAAAGGAATTACGTGCATTCGATCATTAATTAGTTTATAGCATTCATTAATTAACTCATTCATTCATTCATACATAGAAAAAAATAAGTAGTTGAATACATTACTCCATAATATCAAAAATAATATCCGAGGACAATGCATAAAAAAATAATGTAATAGTGTACTTATTACAATCACTACTTTTTTTGGCACTTTTTTCTCTCCACATATTCTCTAAGTGTGACATCCTCTTCTACCAATTGTTTTTTGTTTCCTATGCCCTCTGTAGCTGCCTGTGATCGTGTTTGTCGACGGGTCATGTGCTCACGACGTGTATGTGGCTGCTGTAAGGTGCCAAGATGTACTGGAAAAATGAAGAAATATTAATTACTTGACATGTTTTTATTATTATCATTGTAATTCCTTCATTAAGAAAAAAACATTAGAGCGGTGCTTTGTACCTGGAAACTCATGGGTGACATGAATTTCATGCATTTGATCTTCTGATGCTGCATCAAGTTGCACATGAAGACCCTCTGCATTAAAACATCAACACTTACAACAATATAGTATTTGCAATTTAATATTTGAGACTTTAATCCATATTAGTTTTTTTTTTAACACAGGAATATTTATTACCTGGATTTCGATCAACATGAACTCCAATATCTCTTTCTACTCCATCCTCCGCATTTTCTCTACTTTCGTTGTGCGGCTTAACACAAAGAGACTCAATATTTTATGTACTAGTTTATTAATGAATATAAAACACAATGAATCAATCTTAAATAGAATTTGTTTATTGTAGTTACATGTTCGTAGGATGGATCACTGGAAGACTTTGCTTGGTTACCACAGCTGCTTGTTCGATGTTCAACAACACCTAAAACCCGCATTGGTAGCCGATCATCATGTCTTCCTCCGTTGGCAAATCGTGGAATCTTTGAGCCTGTAATTTTCAATTAGATCATCATTTTTGTTGTTATATCATCATGAAAACAATTTTAAATGCAATCTATAATTTCTATACAATAAAATAATTATTGATCATACTTACGATTCGTGCTTGCAGGTTTGAATAATTATTGATCATACTTACGATTCGTGCTTGTGTTGCCCATGTTTTTCTATTCTTGCTTGGGTGGCCTTCGACGTATCTGGTAGCCTATAAAAGTAATTTTAAATACGTTAAACATTGCAAAAAAATGGAAAATAAAGTGTAATAAACATATAATTGCATTACCAAAAGTATTGCATACCTTCTAGCTGACTCGGGTACTGGCTTGCCTGCTATTTTTGCAGCTTTCTCCCTTGCATCATCCAGCAAGCCTTTCCACTCCCTTGTTGGAATCATTGGAGGGCACTCATACTTTGGATTAATTGCTAAGTTGTTCCGATATCCCTCCCGTACATAATGTAAATGTTGGCCAGCTTTTTCGAGAACCTTTTTTCTGTTGAAGGTTTCGGCACCGAAAAACCCAACCAAGCGAGCAATAAGCTCATCTTTCAAAACTTTACTCTGCCGGTTCCACCATGTGCGGATAGTGGGCCCAAACAGCTCTAAAGACCAATCATTAAGATGTTTATAAAAGACATCATTTCCTACAAAAACGAGTATGTGTTAATTAGTGTAAAAAGAATGATGCATAATTACATTCCAATAAAATTATAATATATAGTTAAAACATTTTGTAAATAGTACGTGGAATCTTCTCCATCTTGTAGGGAATGAGATCTTCGTCCACCAAAAAAGTAGTCTCAAATGTTCCCGTGCTAGTGACACGGAAAGATCCAGGAAATGCTGGGACGGTAGCATCAAAGTCATGCTCTTCTCCATGTACCGGCCCCTGATCCTCGCCAGCACTCTCATGCCCCTGATCCTCGTCGGCACTCTCATGTTCCATCTGGGGTGTCTCATTTTGTGTTTCTGACTGGCCAGATGGCAATGATACATGATTAGTGGCGAAGGGGGTGTCATGCTCAATGGTATCAGCATGCCTCTCATCGGGGAAAAAATATTCCTGTAGAAACAAATAATATTTTAGTTACTCATATACGAATAGGAAAAAAAATGCATTTGGAATAGACTTATAATTAAAGAGTTTGTAGCTTACATCCAAGCGCTTTACTTTAAGCAACACACGATCTATCTTTGCTTGAGTCTCATCCTGCGTCATTTGCGGATCCGATATAAGCAGATTGATGAACTCCTGATTTAATTTTGTTTTTGCTTTTTGAACTGCATCCCGGATATTCTTTGAATTCTTGAGGTCAACATCGTCAAGAATGTGCCCCAAATCCATATCCTTCGGATCCATCTATAGATAAGTATCATCCGACATAAAAATAGAAAACATTAATATCAATTTGAAATCATTAATATAATTAGATAACATAAATATGTATAAATACAGTTTCTGAAATTCACAACGTGCTATATACCTGCTCATGAACCGATGAGCGTGGCGTGCTAACATCTGTTGACATATCATTTGTCATGGAGCTCTTGCCTCGACCCTCAGCCTACAAACAAAATATTGACCACGTTGATATTATAATTAAACAAATGTACTTTCTAAAGAAGCAGGTGAGTAAAAATGTGGTATATATACCTGTTTCCTGTAGGGGGGTGTCGGCCTCCCAGGATCCATTGGGGACTTGCCCCGATCAGCTGACTGCAACAAAGTAATTAAAAACATTAATTTCGAACTGAAACCAATACACGGGGAAAATCTTATTTAAAAACATATTTAAATATTGACCACGTTGATATCATAATTAAACAAATGTACTTTCTAAAGAAGCAGGTAAGTAAAAATGTGGTATATATACATGTCGCCTGTAGGGGGGTGTCGGCCTCTCAGGCTCCATTAGGGACTTGCCCCGATCAACTGACTGCAACAAAAGTAATTAAAAACATTAATTTCGAACTGAAACCAATACATGGGTAAAATCTTATTTAAAAACATATTTTAAAAAAAATTAATGGAAAACATATTGCGAAATTGATAACATAAAGATTATAGGTTTTGTGAATATGTATCTATCCGATTCAAATTTTAACTGATCAGCAACTCTTCCCTGAAATCATGCCCAAAAACTTCATGCAAAACAACCTCACTTATAGGGAAAAACCCTAATTCAACAAGCGCATAGAAAAATCAGCTAGTAGATAAAATATAGATCCTTTATTAAACCTTTTGGAATCATTGTGATCCTCTCCTTATGGTGCATTCTATCATGCACAAATGTTTGAACTTTACCCAAGAGATAATGCAAAAAACCCTGATACAAAAGAGGTTTCCTTATAGGGAGACCCTAGCTCAATAAGAGGATTGATTTTTCATCTCAACATAAAGCATGTAGGTCTTCTTAAGAATGTTTTTTCAAAAGCATTATCCTCATCCCATAGCGCAATAACTAATCCAAAGCTTTGGCACTTTACCCCCAAACCATGCCAAAACCCTAATACCAAAAGCAGGTCCCCTTGTAGAGAAACCCTAACCAAACATAGAAAGGTTGAAGAGAGATAGTAAAACCATAAAACCCAAGAAAATAACTTCTTTCACATGCTCCTTTTCTCAACAAGATTTTCACTAGAATAGACTTTATGATTTTATTATGAAATGAGGTGCTTTGATGGTTTATTTATACCCTCTCTTGGAGGTTTCTTAGAACACATAAGGCCGACCCATACATTTTCAACATGAACTAGGAGAAAAATACATCTCTTGGAGGGCTTCATCACTTCTCTAATCCATAAGCACATTTACACACACATTATTAGGGTTTTTTATGCACATAAAAATGTTCTTTGAATCCCACAAGCATGGATTTTTATGCATAACTTTTCATACAGTTTCTATGACACATGGAGGATGTTTTGCTGCACGTTGTAGATGAATCGACGGAACCACAGAACTCCTCTTAGCCATTCACCTATAACCTTGGAACCTATCACAAAAAGCCCTTCATCAATATAAATCTCTCTAAATCCCTACATCTCTATATCGATATACATCTCTATACAGATTTATACAAGAATCTCTATACGGATACTGTGATTGGAATCTGATGCTGATGCTATGCTTATGCTAATGCTGCTGGCCGGTATGAGCAGAGGGCACGGATGATGTGTAGTCTCCAGAGTGAGGTATACCAATTACCCTAAAAAGTTATCCATGCATGACAAGCAAGGAGGTTCCAACTGACAAGAATGAGAGATGTGAACCAATGGATGGTGGATGGATAGGCAGACACGTTTTTTAATCCATTAGATACAGATGTTCTGTTCAGTTCATATATGTAAAATCTATATACTACGTTCAATCATTACTCCATCACGACAGACTACTTGCCTTATTAAGATAATATTAGCTTCCATGGAATTAGTAGTTGCATATTACTTATACATCTTGAGTGTTAATAGATTTGGTTACCACTGTTTCTTGGTATGATAGAGCTTACTGTAAGAAACTGAACTATTGTATAGAACGTATCACTTACCTAATGGTTGTTATTTTTAACACCTATACTTGGAATACAAGTGGATTACTAGTACAATATCTATTCATGCAAGCTAAGAGCTCCTAGTCACCGGCAAAAGGGTAAAGGAAGGTTTATGGGAAAAGAAGGATAAGGCTTCTCTTCTTACAAAAGGGTAAGGGCCTACGGTGGTGAGACTGTTTAAAGGTTTCTGGTTGATTTTGTTGATGATTTTTTATCCTTATATGAACACATGGAAGACGTGTAAATGAGAGCATAACCAAATCAAAATAGCTCAATGTCACTTATTGAAGACATTTGGAATGGAATGGTAGCGGATTGAATCTTCTCCAAATCAAAATGGTGGACTGCTCCAAATTGACGAAATGGCAGACTGCTCCAAATCAAAATGGCGTACTGCTCCTTTTACCTACTTTGCTTATTAAACCCCTACCCAAGCTCTAGCCACCTCTATCCTACCTATTGAAGATGAGGAAAATCCTGCCCTAAAAAAGTATCCTCAATTTAGGGATAAACAATTTACCCTCGTCCGACTCGGTCAAATGATCAGTCCTCAAAATAGAACAAGAAATGGACACACCGAGCCTCCGCCCCCCCCCAGGGATTGCTCAATGACTCCACAGAATGTTCAATGGATGGAACAATAGGGAAAGGAACTTGGGACAGAAATAGGATTGCTGGAGATTTATCGAACTAAGGGGAAAATGGATATGTACAGTAATCTGAATTGGAACAGGAAACGGACAAATCAACCACAGGATCATCAATGGACTCAGAATCTAGGACGACAAGGAAATTATAAGGTCAAAGTCCTCAGAACTATAAAATCCATCGGAATTGGGCACTGAAAGGAAATAGAAATTGGAACCCGGACCATATATAGGACCACCAGCGGGGAATTGTATTGCAAAGTTTGGTGTGTTGTTTAGGTGGTTTTTAATTGTTTATGAGCATAATTTTTTTATTTTAACCGCGAAAAAATGTCCTTTATATCATCAAATATAAAAAGTATCCATGGTACATTCAATTTTTCAACTTTTCAAACCAAGGAGAATGACAAGAATTAGATTTGTAATTGAGTTGTGGATGTTGATACTTTTGTTGGGATAGATTTTACATGGGTTGAAGATGGGTATTGTGGTAGTTTTCTCTCTAGTGTATTTAAATATTTAGTTATAAAGGTACTCAAAAGGATTTGTAACATGGTCTTTGGTGGGTATATTGTCATATTTAATATTAAACCCCCATTATTTATAAGATTAAGTATTGGATTTATTAATAGAAAGTGGAGGGACATTGATGTTCAAGGATCCATGGTGAAACAACCTTGACTAGGTTATGTCCTACAATTTTGTTAACATCGAGTATGTGTTAAATAAAAACTTCCTCAGAGGTCATGATTTGTACACAAAGTATCACAATATTTTGAGTGGTGGGATCTTCAACTCAAATTTTGAACAATGGAGGGTACAAAGGAATATCGTTGATGGTCACTTCAACTCATAGAGATTTTGTTAATTCTTGGTAGTGTATTGACATTATGTATCAATACGAGGCTTATATATCCATGTCTATAGAAATATGTGACAATAAAAAATCTATCCATCTAAAATAAAAATAATCTGTCATTTGTATATTGTATACATTGAAAAATGAGTTGTTTCTCTTTGTGTATTATTTACATTGAAAATTCTCTTTTTTACTGTGTACTTTGAAAATGGGTGGTTTCTCTTTTGTATTGTGTATATTGCAAATTAGGTGACATCTAATTTTTTATTAGTTAGGGTTTTATTGATGGTATTAAGATTGTGTATGATCTTTCATCCTTGTCGCAATTAAATCTAGCTTTTTTGAATTGTGTTTGGCCTAGTTGGCCCTAGTTGGTTGTCAACTTTGGCATAAGGATTACAAAGAAGATTTAAATATATACCCACTAGCCTAATAATTGTACCAATGTTCATGGTTGTAAAAAATATAACTTTGGAAGCAAGAATGGTACCACTAAAGGTGTCAATAGAGTTTATCCCGAAGGTGTACTACACGGTACTATTGAACCTAATGAAATCACTATTGACACCTTTGTCTTTAAATATGACATACTATAATATGTTTCAATAATAAACCCTTTTGGATTATTTTTATGGGAATTCCCCCTCCTGAACTTCTGATTGTGGGATAGGCCAAATAGGTTTGGAAACCATATAACTATATATCCACATTCACATCTTAACTAGAGGATATTTTTATTGTATTTTATAAAATTTGGTCTTAATATTGGTATATTTCAAATTATGTGATATCATATAATCACATCATCATCAACGTCCTCATCATTTCCATCATCATTATCACCATATTCATTCATCTCATTGTCGTCATCATTTTCATTGTCATCATAGTCATCATTGTCATTGTTATTGTCATCATCATTGTCCTCATTATCGTCATAATTTTCATCATTATCATTATATAAGCACATCATTGTCAATGGCAGCATCATCATCGTTGTTCATCATTATTTTCATCATTATTATTGGGTATGTGTTATATTCTTTGCATAAATCCTATGCCAAATTGGATATTCTGGTATAATTTTTTCCCATTGTTTTCAATCCATTGTAATATAATTCTAGTAAAGGGATTAGGGTTGTAATAATAATGATCATCATCATCATCATCATCATTTTCATCATCATCATCATCATCATTGTCATCACCATTGTCATTCATGTCATTCACATTGTCAGTGTAATCATTATCAACATTCTCCATGACATTACTAACATTGCCCCCTTTCCCTTATGGTCTTAATAATGGTCATCATTGAAATCATCATCATTGTCAGCATTGTCATAATCATAATTGTCATTCATATCATTCTCACTGTCATTGTCATATTCGTCATCATAGTCATTATCATCATTGTTATCATCGCCAACCCTTTTCCATGAGGCATGCATGGAACCATGCAATAGAATTGGTGTTTTCGTATTAAGAACCTGGAATGTTGAAGTGAATTTATTGATTGACATTCAAATACTTTCAGCATAAAATAATTGTAATTTAAATAGTATGCCTACATATTTTTAAAGGATTTTTAAGCATTTTTTATGTTAATGATCATTTTCCTTTTCCGTCTAGACTTCAAATTATGTGTCCATATAATAATTGAAACCCAAATACCTTGTTAGTGCCAAAAGGCCTTTTCAGCAATATAAATGTAGGTAGAATCTCCATTGTAAGAAAACCTTTCATTTTTCAAATTCAAGTGCATTTCTTTAATAATTCATAGCATGCCTCTCTTTCATTTCACATTGATAGATAGACGAGGATCATTGAATATATTGCATTATCTCCTTGCTCCAAATCAGCTACATCTTGAGGTACTTGAGAGATTGACTTGTCTTGATAGGTTTGCACAAATTTGGATGCATGGAGGTGTCCATGAAGATAATTATATGAAATTATATTATATCACCAATAAAAAAGGAGTAGGATAATGCTTTATTTTCTATTATTAAAGGGGAAAGGAATATAACAATTGAAAAACATGAAATAACACCTAACGAGATTACTAGGGTATTCAAGAATTAAACATTGAAAATCATGGTATAATCCATGTCCTACATGAAGATTTCATTTACCTCTGTCCCAAGGAAAAAAATCCTATGGAGGATACGTCTCTCGGATTATCTTGGAATCCTACCAACACTTATTATATCCATAGATGGAGTGATAGTGTATTTGGATTTCAAGAAGTGTCGACGGTCATTCCCAACCCATCGCCATGTGTTTCAATTCATGATTCAGTCCTACAAATGTGAAGGGAGTAGGCTCTTTCTATAGATTCCTTCCAACACTAGCACACATTAGTCAACAAAACACCTCGTGAAGGGGAGAAATATTAGGATGGAGTGCTATCGGTTCAAGGTGATCGGAAAACCAAATCCTAAATCATGTAAAAGGAAAAATATTTGGCAAGGAATAAATGAGTAGAGATTCCATGACATACCGTGTAATCTAGCCCAACCCAACCCTAAACCAAGAAATTATTAACCAAGAGATACTTCAAGAGAGAAGTCACCAAAGAGCAAGACCAAAATCCAAGACCAAGTGGGAAGATCCCCACAAAAGCACAAGGCCAAAAAACAAACCCTTAGGAATTTCACATTTCTTGTCCAAGAGATAAGTGCGAGAGTGAGTGTGTGAGATAATGAACCTAGGCCTACATCTATTTATATGAGTGTGTGTAGGAAATGAACCTAAGCGTCGGATATGCGACGATGCTTTCCATGTTAAATAGTTGACCAATTAAAGGCTCCGTCGCTTAAGTGACGCTTACTAACGCGTCGTCGCTTAACCGACGGTTATGAGAATAGTCGTCGCTTCACCGACACTTGTGGCCACATTTACAAAAAAAAATTGTATCCTTGTGATTTTTGGTAAGTTTAAAAAGAGAAATCCACGCGCCGTCGGATTTTTCCGTTGGATTTTGGATCGAAATGTAGTAGTGAGGGAGGAAGCTAGTTCAATGTAAGTGGGTTTTCAACACTAAGTTTGCTGCTGATGGTTCAACTTTGAAATATAAGGAAATATTGGTAGCCAAGGGATACTCACAAGTACATGGTATTGACTACAATGAAACATTTTCACCAGTGGCAAAGATGGACTCCATAAGGCTAGCTCTAGCCATTGCAGCTTCGAAGCAGTGGGAAGTGCATCACATGGATGTGAAGTGTGCTTTTCTAAATGGAGATCTCAATGAGGAGATTTAAATGCAGCAACCTGAATGGTTTGTTTCTAATCCATATTTGGTGTGCAGGTTAAATAAATCATTGTATGGCCTCAAGCAAGCCCCCAGGGCTTAGTATGCCATGATTGATGGTTTTTTGCTATCACTGAGTTTTGTTCAATGCAATTCTGATCCTAATGTCTATTTGAAGTAGATTCATGGTTCTTTGATGATTATTGTCTTGTATGTGGATGAAATTTTGATTATAGGAAGTTCAAAGAAAGAGATTTCATCCTTGAAGGATGCAATGAACCATGCATTTTCTATGATAGATTTGGGATTGTTGAGCCAATTCTTGGGTCTCGAAATTGCTCAATCCCAACATGGAATCAAATTACATCATTCCAAGTATGCTCTAGATTTGATGAACAAGTTCAACATGAAATATTGCAAGCCAAGCAAGACTCCTTTCCTTTAAGGAGTTAAGCTTGAAGAAGCTGGTTCTTCTCCTATGGTAAATAATACACTGTATAGGAAGTTGATTGGGTGTTTGCTTTATCTTACACACACTTGACCTGATCTATATTATGCAGTTAGTGTGGCTTCAAGATACATGGATAATCCTCATGAGATCCACTGGAGGGTAGGCAAAAGGATCCTAAACTTTGTTCAAGGAGTAAGAACTCATGGGATCTTCTACAAAGAAAAATTTGATCTTGATTTGATTGGGTTTACTGGCAGTGATTGGGTAGGTGAAAACACAGATCAAAGATCTACATCAGGATATGTGTTCATGCTTGTAGAAGGACCAATAAAATGGTCAAGAAAGAAGCAGAGTGCCATAGCACTCCCATCTATAGACACAGAGTATAGAGGAGTTGTAAATGCAGCAACTAAATGTTTATGGTTGCAGGGTATACATAGAGAATGTGGCTTTGAATCAGAGTTTTCAACCATTATATACTATGATGATCAAAGTACCATTCGAATCTGCAATGATCCAGTTCAGAGACAACGAACCAAGCACATTGAGATCCATATGCATTTCATCAGATAGCTTGTGGATGATGGCACCATTGATCTACTCTTCTGTGCATCTTCAGAACAAGTAATAGACATCTTCATCAACATTTTTTGTGAGAAGACATTCAACAATCTCAAATCACTACTGGGGATTGCTGATCATGCTGTGAAGCATTATTGATGACAAGATTCCAAAATTTTGTTTTTCCTGTCCATGTTTAAGGCCGGATTTTTCCACTGGGTTTTTTCCTCTTTCCTTGGTTGTATGGACAAGTAGTATGTAAAGGGTGACTAAGCCTTGTTGCTAGGCCCTATAGTTTTCTGATATTCACTCATAAATTTAGGATTAAGGAGGTGATTTAGAATAATCAACCCATAGTTACCTACCTTAGACATTAATTTTTATTATTTTGTCTTATTACCTAGTTTCCTAGATTCCATTCTATGCTAGTTGAATTCTGCATGACTTGGAAGTAAACACATGCTAAAATTGAGTCATGGAGAACTTGGGAAACATCCTAGAAACCATATTTCGAATATATTCTTTATTCCAGATCCTGCAAAGCGCATATCTTCTTTTTCTGAAAAGATGCCTGTTTTATTGAGATTTAAGGCAAAAGGAAAAGCTAAACTAGGTGTAGTTGACTTGTTTTTTTCCCACATAATCCTCCCTCATTTTATCCTAATAAAATCATGTATGATTTGTATTTCCATCCCTTTTTATCTTTCCCACTTGACTTATCCAATTCGTGAGCATCTTGGTAGATTTGGAAACTGCTTTATGCACCTATGGGGGATTTGACAAGATTTAGTAAGCCTGCTTTTTGACCATTTCGAATGGAATCCTTATGCATTAAAATATCTCATGTAATTATATATTGGAGCAGCCTATTAATTCATATGATTGGATATTGTACACTTATTGAATACAGATTAGTGTATTGCTCCAATTTCAGTCTCCTTTGGTGTTAATTTTGCATGTTTGATTAGCAATTTTGTGAGTGTAATTGTTCTATCTCTTGGGTTCAATTTCCACATGATCAGTAGATATTCTAGTGGATCTGATAAAATTGATGAAGGAAAGGAGCTTTGATTTTAGACAAGTGTTCTTGAAAAAGACTAAGGAATATCAGATCAGTTGAAGCTCTTCCCCAGCGGAGTCGACATATTTGTTGTCAAGAATTTCACACCTTCTGCTTACAAAAGTTGTTCCTCTTGTCTGAATGGTTCATATCCAGAACAAATAGTTCACAATAAGGCTAGAAGACTTTCCCTAGAAGCTATAAACACCTCGAATGCAATCTTTGATGGATTGATGTGGCTCTTCTCCTATGACAAAAGGTCTCCAAGGAAACACCTTCATAAACACATCGAACACACAAGATATCAAAGATACCAGAACATCATTTATAGATCTATGTCAGTGACTAAGGAATCTAACAATAACATGCAGGATTATAACATAACAAGTATATGGGAAAGGAACCAACTTTATATTAATAACATGAAGAAAGAATCTACAACCTATGCCTTAGTGTTGGTATGCTCTTTCACAAAGCCAACAAATTGTCCTCAATAGCTCAAAATTTTCTCTCTCAAGCTATCTTAATTAAATTAGGCTAGAATATCAAAGAAACAACATAACATTAATCTCCCTTCAACCATGGAGATTGAGCCTGCTTTTACAGGCTTGGAATGGATATGGATGGTTGAGAAATTGGTGGATGAGGTGGCTAAGAGATCCTACAAGGATGGATCCCAAGCCCAACTGACCCTAGTGATCAGGGATAAGGGTGCCACAAAGCTTTCTTTCGAGAAGCTTCATGAGAGCCTCTCTTTTTCACTTTTTACCAAGGGCACCGCTCTTTGTTCACTATGACAAAGTGGTTCTGGGAAGAACTGTGTCTTGTTCGAAGGGTAAAGGCAGTGCCATCTCTTATTTCCAACTGAGTTGAGGAAATGCTGAAGAAGGTACTGCTTTTTGACTAAAGGGAAGAGGCGATGATAAAGAAGGTACCACTTTTTGACTAAAGGGCAGAGTAGCTGCTGAAGAAGGTACCGCTTTTTGACTAAAGGATAGAGGTGGTGCTGGATTTTCATATACAAAATTGATATTTGGACCAATGTTCTTGCATCATAATTTGGGATTGAGGGCAATACTAAAGTTTGATATATTAGCACATGTTGATGATGAGATTTGGGTATAACAAAATGCCCACCAAAGCATGAGGCTAGAGGGATACGATAGGCAAGATCTTTGAAAGAGCAAGTTATCACTTTGAGGAAAGAATCAGCTTAATCAGAGATCATCAACCAAGCATTTGCAATACATCAATGCTTTTGAATCATGAATAGATGTGTCTTCATCATGGCTATAGACCAATACAAGGCATATCCTTGAGAGAGATAAACAAACATGGCGACTAGAATATAGCGTAGATCCATGTAATAGAAGACTCAAACTTGGACATAGTTACCAGACATACAATGTAGATATATGTCATATAGACGCAAATTTGAGCATAGCCACGATCATACAAATGTGGATCCATGCTGGTACTTCATACAATATACTCCATCGTAACCTGGGGATAAAGGCATGAGTGCTTTTCAATAGATACCTAGGGTCTTCGTCTCATCCTCCACAAAGTACGATTCTGTACATGTGATTACAATGATTTGAAGTCGAACATGGTAGAAACCACTTGATTACCGGTCAATGATGTGAACTATTAACAAGTGCGAGGTAAATCACCATTAATGTCAATGATTCCCAAGGTACCCTAGTACAATCTACTAAGTGTGAATAGATGATTTGATGTCAAACACTCAGTCGAATCTCTCGATCAAAGTTCAATGATGTCAACCTATGTCTAGAGAGAGAGAATCTATCATTGAGGCATATAGATCTCAAGGTACTAAATTTGTTTCTAATACTAATTCCCAGATAATGAGTTGATGTCGATGGGAATAGTCTCATCGAAGGAGGGCCATGATGAATCCCACATCGATGACATGAAACTCGGACCAAAGTTTTGGAATGTCGTAGATAGTGTAACCAAAGGATTAACTCAAAAGTACTGACACAAAGGTTGTTTTCACTACAGAGGTAAACTTCTAACTTCCCTTTGAACATTGGGAGGCATGACAAAAGACATGGCAGCATTTAATTGATGAGGCGGAACATGATGCGACATTGGACAATGCATCCTTTTGAAAGACTCAAAGGAGTGACATGACTCATGAAAGTGGATCGACTCAAAGACAAGTTGATTTACCCAACTGACTCAATGAAATGCAGACAAGTGCCATGTTCAAAAGTGATGGAAAACTGCCATATTATTTGTAAAAATGAATTGATTCCTTGCCCTTAATTCCCCATCATGATTGATGAGTTCCCTTTTAGTTTTTACGAGTTCAAAGAGGGTAACAAACACTCATTGTAGCTTTTCCAAAGACAAGTCCATTCTCATACATTTTACGAACCTGAGAAAGGATGGGTTTGTTCCCAAAAAAGGGTCTCTCAGTGTTTAGTTTAACGAGTCCAATGAAAGTAAACTCGACATCGTTCATGTTTAGAGAGTCTGAACAAAGACGGAAGAAGACTCCAAAGGGTCCTTTTTCGTATGATTTACTCTCAAGGGCTCGAAAAAGTATAAAATAATGCCTAGGAGAACTCTTCCAATCATGATTGGTCGGAGCGTTCCTTTTTCGTAAATAGCCCGTCCGAACCGAAAAAGAGATAAACTACCATCGAAGAGACGACTCTTTAAATACTTTTATGAGTATGAAGAAGACAAGTACCCGACAATATTTTCATATTTAGGGAGTCTGAAAAGAGTTTAAAGGAGACTCCATTAGGTCTCTTTTGATGATAAGAGGTTTTACAAGTCTGAAAAGAATCAGAAAAAGACTCGAAACTTTGATACTGAGTTTTGAGAGCGGGATCAAAGTATTGAAATGAACGATCAAGGAATTTTTCCATTTTCCAAAGTATGAAAAAGTCAAAAACGAACTTTCCCATAGACTTTTATTGTTTGCTTTGTCCCTGCAAGACTTGAAAATGATCATTAGCTTCCTAAAAAATTCGATAAAAAGACTTTTAAAAACTATATTAAAGGGTATTTTCATTAAAAATAAATTTTAAAATATAAAAAACCCCAGGAAATTTTATAAAATCTTAAGTAAATAGTAAAAACAACTCATTTCACTATTTACCAATCTTGGAGAGCATTTTGGGTAGTTTGGAACCAGAATTTCAGCTGAATATTTTGGGAGCATCCACCATCTATTTTCTACATCGTCATTTCTAGGTAACATCTAAGTCCATCCTCTTTCCTTTTATGGTTTCCAATTTTCACTTTTCATGGATTTTTGGGCTCCATGGCCAAACCTAAAATGGGAAACACGGGCACCTCTCCTAGCCATTATGGGAACGACGGTGTTCGACAAGAATCGCTTTGGTTCAGTTTAGCACAAGCAGTGCCACCACTCTGTCTTTAACTGGACAGAGGTGGTGCCAGTCATGAGGTCCAAAAAACTAATGGATCAGCCAAAGCAAAAGTTTTCAAACAATTTTATGGATAATATATTATTCTAAATGGTTTTTGAAATGTTTTTGGCAGGTCTATTGGATCCAAAAATGGTTATCTGGAAAGAGAGACAATAGGATGATGATGATGTTGTTGGGGCAAGAGATGCAGGTTGTTTGGGTTCCCTAAGGGGCTGTGGTCTCCTGAAATTCTTCAAGACACCCAGCATGATTTCACATCCCCACTTGTTGGAGCATATTCTACATATGTGGAACCTGGAGCAGCAATACTTTGAGGTAGGGCCTCATGTTTTTACCATAGAGGTAGAGGACATCTACTTCTTGATAGGGTTATCTAGACGAGGGGCTCCCATTTCTCTTACTAGTTTTCGAGGATGGAACATGACTACTCAGGAGCTGATCAACCATCATTGTTAGCCTGGCACAAGAATGTTAGGTAAGAAGGTTCCTATTAGGTCTAGATATGACACTTTGCATAGTTTTGTTCATCATGCAGAGGCTGGATGGAAGCTAAGGGCCTCATCAGGAATCTAGGGCACACATGATATATTCCCTGGAATCTATGGCCTCTACAGTCTTCAACTGGGTGGAGGCACTTCTTCCTGTGTTCAAGGATTAGGTGAAAAAATGTCGGCAGGGAGAGCTAAAGAAGTTTAGTTTGGGTCCATTCTAGCTTGTTTCTTCTTTGAGAGGGTGCCTCTCATGAGACCTCAGGTGATCTTCATTGAGCTCAAGGCTAGAAACCCACACATGCTACGGTGGGTTGAGGTCATGGCTCATACAGGTGGTGGCAGAGCCAAGGTGAAGTTCGAGGCCGCTTTATTCTGTTGGCTGCAGGATCAAATCCTCATGATTGAGGATTATGCCTACGCAGGGATAGATTTCAGAGGTGACCCCGATCTACCACTGCCACCTGGTGCTTAGTGGGGGGAACTTAGTAAGAAACAAAAACCCTAAAATGGTGATTACATTTTTTTATGTTTTTTATGTGTAGTAACAAGAATTAATGTTTACATGCAGACGTAGGTGGTGCACGACCCAGAGGATCTTCCACAATGAATAGATGAGCTGAAGCTCAGTTGGTTCACAGAGGTGATGATCACCTTACTGATTTGGAGGATAACTTAGAGAGGTTGACACTTGACATTCCTGATGCGGCTATAGATGACCTCCCCATGAGGTTTCAAAGACATACTGCAGGAGTGCCAGGCCACTTTAGTTGTTTGCTTCACAGGGTAGCACGGGCCATCATGTGTTACCATGAGCATCACTAGATGGTGGTCCGCATGATATAATATTGAAATCTTAACAGCTTTAGGATTTTTTGTATGATTTTGTATTTCCTGAAATCCATAGTACTTCAAACGAGGGCTCGTGACCATATCTCATAAAAAACACACTTTCTATATATATATATATATAT
>LPNX010807404.1:112431-243357 GCA_001517045.1 Pseudotsuga menziesii
TTTTGTGTGAGCAATATACCAGTCTAGGATGTAGTTTGCTAATGAATCAACAACCATATTATCTGACCTAGGGATATGCCTATAAGTAATGTATTCAAATGACCTCTCTAATAACTGCACTCTCTAAAATAAATGAAGAAGTACAGGGTTCCTGATGGTATAGACATGGTTTATATGAAAAACCACTAACTGTGAATCCAAAAACATACCAAATCATGAATGTTCCGAGATGCAACCTTAGTTAATAAACCTATTACTGCCTAATACTCGGCGATGTTGTTGGTAGTGGGACCAATACAAAATTCTCATGATCTGATCAAGTCATGAGTCGTGGAATAGAGAACCCAAGCAGCTGAAGCAAGTTTTAGGGTGTGACTACAAGCACCATCAGCGAATCCATAAAAATCCATTCGATCTGCATAAGCAAAACATGGTATAAATAGTTTGGACACTAAACTCAACACCATACTGAATCAAGACACAACACACTGAAATCCAAAAATATACATATATACATGGTACCATACAAAAATATTTTAAGCATAGTACCTCTTCAGGTACAACCCATTGCGAGGTTGCTTGAAGGGTATCCCATCATAATATATGAGCTCGTAAGCTCCTTTCTCTAAAACTTTGCTGACGACAAAGGGACCATACCACATTGACTCAAACTTCCCTTTACCTAGTTTGTCATGTCTCTAATTATAGGTCAAAACTAGGTCACCTTCATTAAAAACTTGAGGTTGCATAGATTTATCATACTGGACCTTGATGCGCTTCTTATGTGCCTCATTAGCTAAGGCAACATCTCTTCTGGTCTCATGAAGATTAGTTAGGTATATAAATATTTCTTCCTCAGTGGAAGTGTTTGGTAGAAGTTCTACTGCAAGTTTTAGTGATGGAATTTGGCATTGGATAGGAAGGACAACTTATAGTATGTAAACTAACTGAAATGGTGTCAAAACAGTTGTTGTTTTTACCAAAGTCTTGTAAGCCCATAAGGTGGAAAAGAGAGTTAGGTGGCAGTTGGATTTATGATCTCCAACCATCCTCTGCAGCATAGTTTTTAAAACTTTGTGAATGGCCTCGACCTGACGATTAGCCTACGGATAGTAAGGAGTTGAGTTTTCATGGTGAAAACCCATCTTGGTACTTAACTCGGTCATCATATGATTCCAGAAATGTGATCCATGGTCAGTGAAAATAGAATTTGGGACTCCAAACCTATATATCACATGATTAAATAAGAAGAGGGTGGAAGTATTTCCATCCTCTGCATATGTAGGGATATCCTCAACCCATTTTTTAAAATAATCAATGGCTACGATGATGTAACCATGCCCCCTGGCTGAGGTAGGCTTACAATGCATGAAATCAATCCCCAATTTGGAAAAATGGCCAACTGCAATGACGGGGTGTAAAGGAGCAGGGTGGGTGCGCTTTTTCAGATACAATTGTTGGTAGGGTGGGCATTTCTTAATAGCCTCATGACAGTATTTAAATACTGAAGACCCGAAATAGCCAATGCAAAGGATTTTCTGGGCTGTAGCCATCCTAGAAAGATGACCACCACATGATCTAGAGTGGAAATAATTCAAGACCTGTTCATCCTGTTCATGTGTAAGGCATCCCTGAAGAATGGAATCGATACCACGTCTAGACAATGTATCATTTAAGATAAGGTATTACTTTGCATGGTGATGGAGACGACGTTGATCGTCATGGGACTTATTAGGCTGAAATATTTGATTTTGGAGATAAATGATTAGATCTCCATACCATAGGTCTGTCACACTTATCAAGAACAAGAATTCATCTAGAAATGAATCACTGGGATCAGTATCCATCGAAGCACAGGAAAGGTCACACATCAACTCTGCAAAGACCATGGATTTCTTTGAAGTGGCTTTGGAAAACTCAAGGTCAAATTCCTGCAGGATGACAATCCAACAGGAATATTCCCCCCCTAGTACTTGATGAGTCAAGATATAGTACATAGGGTTCTGATCTGCAAATACCGTGGTAGTACAAAGCAAGATCTAGTGACAAAATTTCTAAACAGTAATGACCATGGCCAATTCTAACTTTTCCACACACGAGTATCAGGTTTCAGAATCAACACGATTCTTACTGGCATGATATCATGTGCTCCTGATTGTTGGGATCATCCTGTGCTAAAACCATTCCAATGGTAGTAGTGGAGGCAGCAACATATAAGAGAAAATCCTTTTGAATAATCTGGGGGGTGAATCACAGGTGAATGAGTCAGAGCGTGCTTAAGATTATCAAAGGCTTGTTGGGCATGGTCATCCCAGAAGAATGGAGTGTCCTTCTTCAGGAGATGCATATAACCGTGCATTTTCTCAACAAAATTGCAAATGAAATGACAGAAAAAAATTTCCTTCCCTTGCAAACTTTGGAACTCAACAATATTTGTTGGGGAAGGTACAGCCAATATAGCAGCAATCTTTAGTGGATATATCAAGATGCCGTCCTTAGAAACCACAAAACCAAGCAGATGTCCCATCTCAATGCAAAAAACACATTTGTGTGGATTGAGTCGTATGTTATAATGACAACATCTCAGGAAAATGTCCGTAGTATGCTTGGGGTGGTCTTCCCATTGCTTTGAATGCACTAGGATATCGTGAAGTTATGTCTCCATGATGTCCTTAATATCATGAAACACATAGGACATGGCACGCTGGAATGTAGCTCCAACTTTTTTAAGGCCAAAAGGTCACTTCCTATAGGAAAAAGTTCCCCATAGGCATATAATTGTCATTTTGTGCTGATTGATGGGAAATATCTCAATCTGATTATAGCCAAAAAATCCATCCATGAATGGGAAGATGACACTTCTAGCATAGTTGTCAATAATCTGATTGATATGCGGAGTCAGAAAGTTTCCCTTAGGACAAGCTTTGTTTAGGTCTCAGAAATCGATATAGACTCTAATGGTACCCTGCTTTTTGTTCACAGGGACAATGTTGGATACCCATTCTGTCAGGGGTACATGATAAATAAATCCTGCCTTCAAAAGTTTTTCTATTTCGACTTTAATAGCCACAACCTTCCAGGGATGGACTTGACGCAATGTTTTCCTGACAGGTTTTTTCATAGGATAGGTTTTAATTTCATGAACCACAATAGACAGGTCTATCCCAGGAATCTCTTCATAAGTCCAGGAAAAAATATCTCAGAATTATTTGAATAATGATCTATATGCTTCAGTTTCTTCAATTGAGCAATTCTTCCCTTCGTGAACATGCTCAGCTGTTCCAGGTTTGACTGATATGTCCATGGGGGTTGTGTTAGTAATGTTGCATAGATTTCCCTTAGATTCAGTATTTTGCAACAATACAGGTGTTTGTGGATTGGTGACAATATCAGTACTGATAAGTGATTGAAGGTCAAAACCTACTACAGTAGCGTTGGGAAGGGAAGAAGATTGATTATGATGGTCTTCCCATACAGGTTCACTTCACTCATTATCTCTAGGATGGACTCATTGGACGGACAATTCTGTGTGAGATAATCTAGAGTGGGAAGAGACATGAAAGAGAGGGTTCTAACCAGCAAGGTAGGTGGTAAGGGTCCAAAGCCACGGGGTGAAGTTCATCAACATGGTCATTGGAAATGGATTGGATAGCATCATACATTGCTTCATACAGGCCAAGGGAGTATGACTCAACAATCTCTTTTCCCTTGGTACTATAGCTAGTTGTGGAAATCATATTAACCATCGCCACTTCTGTACTAGGAGGGGATGACAGAAACACACCCATAAGGGTGGAGTCTTTTAGCATGCCTACCCCGATTGAATGATAAGGAGGAGGGTATTGACCTAGCATAGCGATGTTATTTGCCATAGGGGTCGTAACATCCAACGTACAATAGTCAAGTTGATCGATAGTCACAATATTCCCCATATGTGGAAATTGAAGAGTTTGAAATATTGTCGAAGCGACAACGGTCATAGCGTAAAACCAATTCCTCCCCAATAGAATATTGTAATCTAGCGAGGCATCAACCACTTCCACCTGAATGGAAATAGTCTTTCCCCCAAGCTCAACAGAAAGGGATGGAAATAGACCATGGGGATAGAAACCTCCTCCATCAAAGGCTTTAACATAGTTAATGATTTCATCACCTCGAAAGAACCGATGGCCCTACAACAGGAAATAGACAAGACCGAGGTTGAAGCCCCATCATCTAGGATGGTCTGTTGGACCTTTCTACCAACCACTCTAGATGCAATCTGAAAGGCGAGTTGGTGGGGTAACCTGGATTTATAGTTCTCTACGTTCAAATGAATCAAGTTAGTATTATCTGGGTCTAATGCCCCCAAAGTTGTTAGAAGGTTTTTATGCTGCGTTGGACAACTATGGAATACCTCAAGAGTAGACATTGCGCAAGGTGCCTGAGCTAAATCTTCAACAACATTATAAATTTGTGTGGATCAAGCATTGGGATTGAAAATTGACTTCCTGAGGGTGGCCTTAGGTGGTCGTAAAATTGAATCAAGATTAGGTTTTTCGATCATGAGGGGACCATTAGATGAGGATGGAGGAGAACTAGTTGAAGGGACTTTCTTGGAAGAGGGATTTTCATCCTTCTTCTCAACTAGTTTGTCATATGATTGACTACAAGTACTGAAATTGATGGTTTCAGAAGACATCAATTGGATTTCTTTCGTGGAACTAGGGTTCCCCTGATTAGACATGTGGTTTATCAGTTGCTGTTGAGAGGGAAAAGGATCAGAAAGAACTGCGAGTGTGGGGTTACTCTTCAAAAATTTATTAATCTTATTGCGACGAGGACATTATTTTGTGAAGTGATCTCCCCCACACAATAAGCAGGGATATTTGGCTTTCCTCTTCCATTTATCATTTTCATTGGTCGTAGGTTTAGGATTCTCCTGTTGGTTTCCAGGTTTCTTGTTCTTACTTTTTCCTTTTTTCAATTGCTAGGGGTTTGTGTAATTTGAATAGCATTTACCTCGGTAGAAACTGTAGGAGTTGAAGGAGAAGTGGTGGAAGCATTAGGTTGCTTGGTAGTTTTTGCTATCGACGAGGGATGGATTGAACCAACCACTCCACCAACAGGAGTTTTCGCTGGTGGCTTTGTAGGATCTGTGCTGTGGTGAGGAGCTTGAGGAATTAAATCATACAGTGTTCCATATTGGGAATAAACCAAATCCAGATACTGAGCATGACTAATAGCCTGCTCTTCAGTAACAACACCACCCATAGCCACATCTTGGGTGATAGGAGGAAACAATGACTTAGTGAACCAATCAGCTAATAGTTGGTCCAGGATGGGAGATTTAATAATCCTTTTCCACCTTCTCCACTCATGAATATGATCTGAATGTGCGTGGAGGTGTTCTGATGAAGTGAAGTTAAAATATCCGTACTTGTTTCATAACGAATGGGTAGTTGAAAATGCGTAAGGAAGATAGTGCCAAAGAGCTAAATTCCATAAACGAATGTTGTGGAAGTTCAATGTATCATTTCGCAGTTGTACCGGTTAATGTGTGCTAGAAGAGACTTAAACGGACATAATCATCCATCAAGGAGTTCTAGGAACACCACAGATGGAAGGTCATAACATGGTTTTTGGGATCATCTCCCTGCTTTCCATCAAATTTTGGAATGTCTGATGGAAACTTTACTAGAATTGCAGGCCAAGAAGGTTTGTCTCGAATGGGATCATTGATCAATTTGGATAAATTAGGTAAATCCAAAGTTGCTAGGAAAGGTAATTGACGATTGGGTTCCACATACTGGTAGTATTGATAGGGAATATATCCACTAGTAGGGCCATATGTTGACTGATATACAGGTTGTTGAAACGGTTGATGAGATGATGAATTTCCCGAAGAACCACCTAGAAGGGGTTGACCTCCGGGATTAGGGCTTCCAAGACCACCAGGACCACTAGGAGGAGGGCCACCAAGACCACCAGGACCACCAAGAGGAGGACCTCCAGGGCCTCCAGGACCACTAAGAGGAGGACCTCCAGGGCCTCGAGGACCACCAGGACCACTAGGGCGACCAGGAGGAGGAGCACTAGGACCACCAGGATCATCAAGAGGAGGACCACCATAAGGTGGTCCTCTGACACCTCCAATAGTATGAATAGGTAGTCCTCCCATTAATGGCATGTAAAACCAGTTGGGTTGTCCCCACAGTGTAAATGTATTCCCAGGGTATGGAATTCCAGTGTAGGATATTCCTATAGAGGTAGGTGGATAATTCATACTTCATATAGGTACTTGATTTGCTGGGTAACCATAACCTCATGAGGGTTGATTAACTACAGGTTGGGATGCTAGGGTTTGACCTGAAATTAATTGAGGGTTTACCATATTTGTATTGGTGGGAGGAACATATACTGCAGAATGTTGTGTAGTAGAAAACTGTTTATTATTAGTAACAATTCCACTAGCGAGTAACGTAGATCGTGCTAGGGGTTGCTCCCCGGCGTTAGAAGGTAAAGATGCCATTGGAAATGAAGGTTTCCTCTAGTCATAGAAGGCATAGGATGATTAGGGATAGGCTTGGAATTCAAAACTGTAGGTGTGGAATTGGAGGTTTGACTTGGATTGTGAGAAGTCTCACCTTGTGGTGGAAAACCATCAGTGAAAGTCCTAATTTCAGCCACAGGCCAAGGATCTGTATTATAGGTTAATCTAGTTGATATAGATTCATGAGGTGCAGGCATGGCCATAACTCTGTCTAGTCTTTGCATCCCCTCTTGAAAGTCTCATGCACAGTGAATAGATGCTTGGATTTGTCTATATTATTCTTCACTAGGAGAAGTTTGTTCAAGAGAGGTTCTATTGACCCCAAATGAGGAAATGGCCTAACCCATAGAAGTTCTCCAAAATGGAGCATCATGGCCATACTGTGGTTCATCAGGACTATCGATCCATCCTTCCATAGGAGGATGAAAGGAAGTTTCAGCCATAGGAGGATGTTGAGCCAAGGGATTAACCTTATATGAAGTGAATTGGTCTCCACTTTCTACAACCATATTTTCTTCCTCATGGGAATTGGTTGCAGCTCCTTGGTCAATGGCTTCCATTGGACTTTATCTTGTAACATGAGGAAAATCAGATGGTAAGCCCTGATTCTTTCTGGATTGTCTCAACTGAAACTTAGCAAGATTGTATCAGTCACTAAACCTAACCTAGGGTTTCAAAGCTAAGAAAAAACACACAAATCTTTCTCCTACACAAGCTATAGGCCACAAGAAAACTTAAGTGATAGGATGAGATCAAAATAGTTGGTCTCTCACCAGGATTGTTAGGAAGGAACAACTTGCGATATACCTCAGGGTCCAACAATAAAACGCGGCGAGGAGGATTATCCATCCCTCACCTGAATACCCGACTACCTAGACGTCACATGTGTAGTAATCTCCTTGAGTGTTGTTCTTAGTGTATTGCTCCAAACAAGATGCCCAAAGGGTTTTTCTTAGATGGACAAGGAATCCTAGTGGGGTCTCTCGACATACACAAGGTACGTGGGAGCTCAAATCGGTAGTAGTGTTGTCTAATGCACAATTGACCACGAGGGGCCTTCTGATATATAATCGTGTAATTGAAGTACCTTTCTATATACCTCAAGGGTATGTGAAAGTCCGTTCGATATATCAACGGTACGTGGAAGAACCGCATGAGTCTTGGGTTGCAGTGCAGGCGAGTAATGACAGCTCCTACGTTTTACGATGCCATAACACATTACTAACTTATCACTCAAATTTCTATACAATTTTAGACCTATAACTAACATTAATTTTATCTTGAGCGGTTAGGTGAATGCATGAGATTTTGACAGAAATGTAAAGCCATGCAAATATGAAATGCATATATTTTCACTTTACTTTTCAAGACATGCCTACCCATGGGAGGGAGAGAGTGTTTTTTCTTTTCAATTTCTGCTTTGAAACCAAATTTTTTCTCAAACAACTACACTGAACTAAAGTTTTTCCAAGAAAGAGAACAAGCAACAAACTTCAAACCAATTTTGAAAGAAAGCAAACTAGGGTAAGATCTTTTTTTCTAAGAAGAAAGACAAAACACACTCAAAAGCATAATCAATTTTTTCAGTTTTTCTTTAAAAACTAGTAAGATATAACTTAAAACTACTTAGTATTTTTCTTTTGATGAGATTTAAATGTAAAGGAAAGAGAAGAAAGATGGAAAGTTGAACGCTGATGAATCTAATCAGGTATCCAACAATTCATTCTCCAATATGGATATAAACAATTCTCAACAAAAAAATTTCTTTTTTCAAAGTAAAAAGAAGTCCTTCACAAAAATTTTAACGAAAAAAAAGACAAGGCAAACGATCAAGCAAGTCTTTGTTTTCAGGTTGATCTAATGATAAGACCGAGATCCAATCAATGCTAAGCTGTTAAACAACACTTTTGTTTGAATAATTCAAAACCAAGTATACAATCCCACGAACAGATGAACCTATCCTAGCTCTTTGATTTTCAGCAAAACAAGATTTTTACCACATCAAATTTGACATTCAAGCATTCAGATATCTTTAATACAAACTCAGACATTCAGAACTGAAGACAACCAACCAATTTTTTTTTGCAATTTTTTTGAAAAACTAAGCTTGAAAAAGGAATTCCTAGCACCACGTGCACAGATTCACTGATAGAGCGGTTTTGATACAGAACCAATTCCTGATTACTGGTCCAAAGTGGTGGAACGACTTCCTGCTAACTGCCTTCAGGCGGTGGCACCGCTTATTTCCTGTAGCACATGCACGATTCCCTGTAAATGCATAAAAACAAAGAAAATGGCAAAAAATTAAGGTTAGATTACTGTGCAACTCACATCTAAGACACGAATTAACAATATTTAAGAGCACAGAGGACCAAGAAAACTCAGATCTGAAGAAATCTGAAGATACCAAACCAATAACCACTAGATCAGTAGGTCAGCTAGTGGATCTGATAGAATTGATGAAGGAAATGAGCTTGTATTTCAGACAAGTGTTCTTGAAAAAGACTAAGGAAGATTAGATTAGCTGAAGCTCTTCCCCAGTGCAGTCGCCAGATTTGTTATCAGGAATTTTGCACCTTCTGTGGACGGAAGTTGTTCCTCTCTTCTGAATGGTTCAGATCCAGAACAAATAGTTCACAATAAGTCTGGAAGACTTTCCCTAGACGCTATAAACACATGGAATGCAATCTTTGATGGACTGATGTGGTTCTTCTCCTATGAAAAAAGGTCTCCAAGGAAACACTTGCATAAACACATCGAACACACAAGAGATCAAAGATACCAGAACATCATCTATTAGATCTATGTTAGTGACTGAGGAATCTGACAATAACATGCAAGATTATAACATAACAAGTATATGGGAAAGGAACCAACTTTATATTAATAACATGAAGAAAGAGTTTACAACCTATGCCTTAGTGTTGGTATGCTCTTTCACAAAGCCAACAAATTGTCCTCAATAGCTCCAACTTTTCTCTCTCAAGCCCTCTTGATTAACTTAGGCTAGAATATCAAAGCAATGGCATAAGATTACTCTCCCTTCAACCATGGAGATTGAGCCTTCTTTTATAGGCTTGGAATGGATAGGGATGGTTGAGAAATTGGTGGGTGAGGTGGCTAGGAGATCCTACAAGGATGGATCCTGATCCCAACTGACTCTAGTGATCAGGGATAAGGGTGCCACAAAGCCTTCTTTCGAGAAGCTTCGTGAGAGCCTCTCTTTTTCACTTTTTACAATGGGCATTACTCTTTGTTCACTATGATAGAGTGGTTCTGGGCAAAACCGCATCTTGTGCGAAGGGTAAAGGCGGTGCCAATGATTATTGCCAACTAAGTTAAGGTGGTGCTTAAGAAGGTACCACTTTTTGACTAAAGGGCAAAGGCAGTGATGGATTTTCATTTACAAAATTGATATTTGGACCAATGTTCTTGGTTCATAATTTAGGATTGAGGGCAATAATGAAGTTTGAGATCTTATCACATGCCGATGATGAGATTTGGGTATAACAGTGCATGCGATGTTCTGTTTGAGTAGGTTAAATTCTTTAATGCTCCTCTACAACCTTCGAAAATTGTTGGGGTGAAGAAGGTTGTTTTAGAAAAAAATCCAGAAGGTGTCAATGAACACGAACTCGCATTGAAATTATTTCTTTTCATCCATGCACTTTTTATTGAAAACGTATGACTCGAAACCACCTGGATAGTTTCGCAAATTTTGGTTATAATGACGAGATTAAGCTTAGAGATGGGCTCCTTCCAACAACACAGTTCAAATGGGCACATGACTAGGTATGCTTTGTTAAATTTTAACATGGATTTTAATTTAATAGCAATAATAGGCTTGTTTTTTTAACTTCTATCAGAGTTTGATAATATATCAACAGTAGTTAGAATTATGAGTTATGTAGTAACAACAAAAAGTAAACAATCATCCACAAATTATGCATAGGAACAAAATAATTTTATGAGGAAACCTTTTAAGGAATAAAACCCCAAAATAATTAATAATCCATCCTCTAAATGAGATCACTGAGTTTGTAAATGAGCAGATAATAAGGATACTTTACATCAGTTTGAACTTTCCTCTAGGGCACACATTCCAAGAAAGATCATGTAGGAGAATGGATGTATAAGACTGCTTCCACTAATCCAAACTAAACCAAACTGATCCAAACTCTTGTTGACCAAGTCTAAGCTGCTGTATGACTGAGATGATGCCCTCTTCCAAACATGACTTCAACAAATAAGAATGATCTCCTTTTATAGTGTTCACCTCCAACAACTCTCCCATAGAATATTATTTCTTTAGAAATCCCTAGAATCCTCATAAGGAGAAGCACTCCCTTATTATTTTCCTTATGATTGGATAGAATTCCTTGAATAGGTCCACATTGCTAATTCTCATCTGTCTAACTCATGAGATCCTATTAAAGTGCACATTTATCCTTAATTCGAGGGTTTGACCATGTCAAAAGTGCCACATAGTGTCTCTTCAAGCAAAGAGCTTTCCTATTAAAATGTAGAAAATTCCTTGAACAAAAATGTTTTTACTCCAAATCCCTCCTCAAAAGCGAAACAAACATTCTAATATGTAGAAATGCATCAAGTAATTTGTCCTCAACCTCGAGGGATCTAAAAGTTGAATTATTCCTCTAGATATGAGAAACATGCCATGATCAATGCGTCTTTACCCCAATAGTCCTCTTCGAATGTGAAATACAGCTTCAAATATGTAGAAGTTCCTCCATTAGGGCATTTATTGCTCTCTTGGTATGGATGATCCATAGCATGAATTAGCAATCCATTGCTTTGGACCATGCCCTAGACACCTCCCTGAAAAGGGTGATCAACATTAAGTAAATCTTTTCAAAATCGATGGGGGGTTAGGGTTTCTCATTGGCCAATTGTGACAAGACACGAGGGGTAGACGACCCCTAGGATAGAGGCTCACCCTTGTAGGATTGTGGACATCTTGGCCCCCATTAAGTCACAAGTTATTGGTATATATGGCTTGCACGCTATTGGATATACCATTGGGAGGTTCCTAAGTTCCCATGGTTAGAAAAACATTAAGTGAACCTTTGACCATGAAGTGCAATTTTAGTGCCACACAACAGCCTTCCAAGTAGGGTGATTCTCCCCTATGCTCATTAACTTCTTTTCTTTGCCACGTGTCATGCTTTGTACCTCCAAAAACGGTAGGGTGTTCTTTCATAGTTCTATGATCTAGTTAGTGTTGGTTGGATCTTAGAATATATTTGTATGACATGCATTGTTTATACGATTGAATAAATAATATTTCAATTTTGCAGCTGCAAATTCAAAATTTGATAGGTGTTTTTTAGTTCTATTCTAGGTTCCACTTAGATGGTTGCATAATGTTTGTTTACATGGTTTCTCTGAGTTGATCTCCATTCAATTATAGCAATTTGAGCAACAAATCATTTCACTTGAGAGAAGGGGCAATTGCGAAGAGTTTCTTGTGAAGGGAGCTACATTTTTGTGGTAATATTTAGATATAGGTAGGGCACACTTATATTGGAAGTGAAAATCATAGTTGAGGGGCATTCACTTCAAGAGTAACACTTGAGGTGGAGTGCATCATTCTAGGTGAGTTACACTAGATCATGAAGGCTTGTTTATTGTTGGGAGTTGCACTTGAGGTGGGACAATTTTTTTTAGGTGGGCACATTCATTTTTAGGAATTACATGGTAAGTGGAGGGTGATATGATGAATGGATTTATGCCATTCCATCTATGACACCTTTCTCTTGGAATTTACTCATCCTTAAATGGTTCACTTAGTTGTATTTACTCGCCTCAATAGGGCATATCATTAGTGGCCCTATGAGGATCGTTTGTAATTCCTTCCTCTTACTCTATATAATAGGAGGGCATAATGTTGTAGTTTCTTCTTTGTTCCCATAATTACTAGTGTATGGGAAGCCCGTGGGCTATAGCTACTTCTCTTGTAATTTGTTTTAGATAAGATAATATAAGATAGTTGTTTAATGTACTGTAAATGACCAAGGTCAATGGGACAACAGGATATATCTAGTAAGACTACAATGTGGAAGTGTCTGCTGATACATATTTTTGCAAGTTGTTTGCATTTCCATAATTTCCATTTTTCATAGTTATATCATCTAGTTTATTGATGGTTGGAGCTTAGAGGAGACTTGTATGACATGTTGTATTTATACACTTGAACAATTAATATTTTAATTCTATATCTACAAATTAAAAAATTTGATAGGTTTTTTTAGTTATGCTTGAGGATTTTATTTTGAATCATTGGGATTATGACTAGACAACCCTTCATAGTAATGGATCATGGAAACTCTTCGACATTTGGCTTTGCCTATAAATGAACCTCCACGTGTCCATTTCGGTTCTTTATCATTTTAGCTAAGGAATGTGTATGGGTTTAATTTCCCCGTGTCCACCTGAAACTGGAAACCACCCTCGATCCATAGGTTGAGATGGGATGAATTTAGAAGGAAATTCAATTTTCAATAAACTACCTCTTAAATCGGGCTGCGAACCACCTTTCAATGTACGGGCGTGGTTTTTTTTTAACGATGACATGGACTTGTGTAAAATAATGCAAAGGTTTAAACTATCGTATGTTTTGGCAAGGATTACATGATAGTGTGAGTGGGCCTATTAAAATAGAACTTTTGGTGTTGGGCCTTGGATGGCGATGACATTCTTGCTAGAAAGAAAAACTTAATACAAATAAAATTATGATAGCTACCCCTTTTTTATGGGTTTTAGTTGAAAGGGTGCTTCAGAAAGGCTTGTGATTATAAAGGAATGGACAACGCATGGATAAACATGGGAGAAACATGAGGTATAAGGGGATTGTAGAGTACTAAATCAACATAGCACACTTTTGTGTTAACCTTCACCAAATGTTATTTTATAGTGTCTTGTTTCTAAATTTTGTTTTGAAAATGTTTTGTTAATAATTATTTTGGGAGAAATTTTTTAGAGTTATAAAAAGTGTTGTGTGTTTTGTTTGGCATTTTAAGTTCTCTTCGTGTGACTTAGCTTTGAAACCCTAAATTTTTGGTGTTTTGAATCATAGTGGGTGTTCTTGCGAGTGTGTTCTTGGAACAATGCAAAAATAATATGAATTACAAATGCCATATTTATTTTAATATTTCTTTGTCCTTTAACACCATCTCCTTGTGTAATCATTTCCTCTACCCTACAACTTGCCTTGGCATCTACCTTTACTTTTGGCATGGTGTCTACCTTGTATTTCATTTAGTATTTTGTCTTCTCCTTTAACTTCATAATTAAATTTAAATCCACTCTCAAACTTCAAGCCATTAAATTTATGAAAATTGAAATATTTATTATAAAAAATTCTACCAAATCTTTCCTTCTCACGTTATTGTACCTTGATTTTATCTTGAGAAACTAATATCAACCTTGAGTTGCGTAGACGTTCCCTAGGATAGAACCTCATGAATGTCCATAATCCATTCACTAATTCATCAAACTTCTCGAACATAGTCTCAAGGTCTAGCTTTGATACCAATTAAGATCTATAAATGCATACACACAAACATACACACATCCCATAGTGAACAAAAGAAATGGAAAGTAATAAATGACAAGTATTATTAATGTTGCAGAAGTTACATGATAAGGCTAGCTCGAGGTGTGTTTCCCATGTATTCAATACATGGCTACTCTCTCACCAATATCATCTCACATTGCATCATTTATAATTCCGTAAGATGGTTATTATGGTTTAGCTACCTAACTACGCCCCTTAATGTTAATTTCATCTAACATGCTATTACTAATATGGTTACGCAAGACACAATGACATTATATAATTGATATTAGCATTGGAGCGCCTCACTGCTTCCTTCTCCAATAATAAGGACCTCATATTAGTTATAATAGGAACACTTCTAATACCATTGAATGTCAGGTATTGTATATTCTATGTTTGATCCCCTTTATGTCCCAATATTTAGAAGCACATGTTGTTCCATGTTGGTCCTAAAAACTTGGAAGTTCTTATGTTTTAAATGTTGCAAGAGTATGCATTGGGCATGATACGAAGTTGTCCCTTTCCCTTGTTATTCATTTTCGTTGTACAAATGCGTATCTATTTTGAATTAATTGCAACTTACATTACTATTAGGTTGTATCATGGATATGTAGCATGCATGAACGCAATTGGATAAGCACTAATGTCCAACTGATGTCAAACTAGACCTATGTATGTGTTGCCTCCCATGACAGTCAATGGTTATAAATTATTTATTGAATTTTGGTCCTTGAGACCTTATAAAAAAATTATTTTTTCCTGTCATGGTGACATGCTGCTAACCTATAGAGGATGGTCTCCACTTAGACCATATATATTTCCCTAAATATGTATGCTCATTTACCATGCAGACAATGCATGACTGGATAATCATTACCTTTTATTTGATTGAGTAGGCGTGCATTTTATACTAATTCCATTACCATATTTCCTTTGTGATAACCTTATTTCAACTAAAGGGAAGCCACTTATATATCATGTAGATTGTGGATGATATGTTGTTGGTGCATTCAACATTTTGGTGCTTTCTTTTGTTGAAGTTACTATTGCTTCATTTATAAGTGTTTGTTGAATTGGGTGTCAGTGCTTTTTTGATAGGTCTTGTATTTTACAGCTTCCAAAATTTTGATATATTTTTCTATGGGAAACATTGTATCCATTGAGAAAATGATAGTTTGATTGGATTTATCTATAATGTTTAGATTGAGCTTGTCTATTGAATGAATTATTTTCAAAATAACTTATTAACATTATCATGATGATATTGATAACATCAATAGTTTTGAAAAGAATTTGATTTGCAACTCAACCATATACTAGAATGTTAAAATAAGTTTCTCTTTAAAAACAAATATGTTGCAAATAAAATAATATCATATTCCAATATTTAGCCTTGACATTTTTTTGAATCTTACATTTTTTGAATAAATATAAGGTTTTTATCTGCTTCTGTTTACCTCCAAGTCTTAGACACTATAATTCTTTCAGTGTAGATTAGTATTTCTAATATTCATGCATCTTGGCCTCAGATAGCTAACTACCTTTCCCAAGAAGAATACAATACAAGAAATCCATTATAGGATCAACATACACAATCATTGATGTTTCATCTTGTAAATTACAAGAAACAACAAGTAGTGTGCCCAATTCCATTTGATGAAAAAAGTTATGAAAGGGTCAGAATGTACATGAATTGAAAAGGAAAATCCAACTGCAGTTCATAAATATAATTTTTTTTTGAGCCATTGAATGAGGTTTGAGAAGCAGAGTCCATGTAGACTAAAAAATACTGCAATGAAATGTACCAATAGAAAATTTAAAAAATATTAAAATTCAGGTCATTATGGAAATCACGTCCAAAAATAAATAAGCTCCCTATGCTGTCACTAATTTCTACATCTGCTACCTAGTAGTGCCAACTCACATACTTGGAAACAAACTTCCAAGTGGACCGCATGCCTTTTAGGATATAATATTTTATGAATTGAAATAGGTGTGGAGAAGAGATAATGTCACATAACAAGTGGATGGTTTTACTCTTTTCATGAACATGTAAGAGGAGTTTCTGCTGAAAATTACAAGATTTGGTCCATCAAGGACCTCATGTAAGTGAAGAGGAGTTAAGGAAGCTTATTTGTACACATCCCTTTATTGGATCAATGGAAGAGGTAAGTTTATTATATATACATATCTGGAAAATGTTTTTAGGGTGATACTAATATATTCTCAATTTGCAATGATGCATCTAAATTTATAATGTAGAAATATTTAATTTGCTGTATTTAAGTTCCTCTAATTAGTTTTGACTCAAACTAATGTCCAGATATTTTTTTGACGTAGCTTAAAGGTTATTTTTGACAATTTAGTGAAGGTAAGAAGTAAATGAACATGAGGCCATGGATGCTTCTAGATTCTCTTATACACATAGAGATGAGACTATGGAGGATTATCTTATAGTAACACATAGACATGAGACTAAAGTTCTGGAAGGATTCATAGGATCAAGATATTCCCATACCCTATTAGAATTTCCTTCATACAACCATAATTCTAATTGGGATATTGGTTCATCAACAACAATAATGACTAGTGCGTGTTATTCAAGCTGTCAAATTTCCAAATGTACCTTTGCACAAGAAATAATATTTAATCCCTTGTTAGTAATTTGTTGAATTCCAAAGAAGTACATAAAGTAGTAAATGGGATGACTTTACAGGGGTGATCAAATTTGAACTTTGAATAATCTCTCACTGCTAGACATTCGGATTTTCTATTCTCAAGATGTGATGAATGGCACTCTGCTTATTTTTCTCCATGTATTATTATTTTAGCAGGTGGTTGAGGATTTTTGGAGCATTGGAAGCTGAAGAAATGATTCCTCCAGTCATTCTACTAGAAATTAACTATCTCAATCTCCAACAACTACGAGTTTGGTTCTCAACACTAGTAATCCTTTCATTTTTTGGTGGTTTTGAGGCATATATTTTGCAATAGATATTGATTTTGATATCTACCTTATGGGTTCTTATGTGATGAAATAAAGGGCATTAGATTAGTGAGCGTTATTTTAATAATTGGTCTCTTTATCTGAATGTTTTTGTTCTCTCTAATCTATTTTTTAGTATCCACCCGTTTGTAAGACCCAATGGTTGACTGGACTATCTTAGAAGCCCAAACCCACTCTTTTCCAAATATTCCTTCCTTATCTTGGGTCCTATTCCATCTTTCCCTCTTTATGGATGTTGAAAGGCTCTAGTATTGTCTGTAAGACACAGTAATTGAGTGGACATTCTTGGAATCCCATAACCAATCTTTTAAATAGATACCTTCCTTATCTTAGGTTCTATTCCAGCATTTACATTTTCTGGGTGTTCCATGCCTCCATCCAACCACGAGATATAACTATCTGTAAGAACCAATGGTTGAGTGGAATCTCCTAGATGCTGGGACCCACTCTTTTCAATAGACACCTTCCCAGGTAATATTCCAACATTTCGATTTTCTAGGGATTCCAAGCCTCCAACTAACCATGACTTATAATTATTTGTAAAAATCCAGTTATTGAGAGGATTGCATTGGAATCCCAAACCCCCTCTTTTCCATTGTTTCCCTCGTTATCTCAGGTCCTATTCCATTATTTCCATTTTGTGGATGTTCCAAGCCTCCCGCTTGACCTAACCATTGCAAACAATTGTCTATATGATCCAGTGGTTGAATGAACTCTCTTGGAATCCCATACCCACTATTTTCCATAGATATTGTTGATCTGTATGTTCCAAGTTCAAAGCATAAATCATGGGGGTTAGTAAAATCCACCTTTGCACCCTGCAATGATAACTTCATTAGATTATTAATGGTTGAATGTTCATTGCCACATTCCATCTGCATTACTAGAAAATCCATTTTCCCATGACCTTCCTTCCCACATAATCGACACTGCTTAGGAATTAAAAGAGTGGCTTTAATTTTTTCCAGTTCCCTTAGTTGAGCTAGTTTGTGTAGATTGTTGAGTTCCTCTACTAGCGAAAGAAATTTTTCAACCATCTTGCAAGCCTTCTCTAGAGAATTCTTATTAATTGCTTCTACCAAAACATGTAGTTCTTCATAATCTGATGGCTCTGCCTTGTTTGATGACTTATGGGCTCCTCTCCCTATTAACTTTCTCGAAGCCCCAGTTTCTTGCTCCATTTATTTATGTGTATTTACACGGGTCCCCATGATAATCCAAATGAAATTGTATCTAGGATATTATTTGATAGGTACATAAATTTTCCTGAATTGCTTACCAGTAGGTGGATTGAAAGCACGAAGTTTCTCACTCAACCTTGCATATATCAATTCTCTTTCTTGAAGAAGCTTTTCTCTTGCTCTAAACACCCTTGTATTTATTCTAAACCCCAAGTTGTTATATTGAGGCTCTGGTGATGGATATCTTTACCCATCCTTTGATTCAACAATAACATTTCCAGTCTGAAGTCTCTAATTGATAAGAGAGAGATTAATACTTAGTTCCTGCACTACATGGTCTACATCAGCTAACTTCTTCTTATAATCCAGAAGTTCTATTTGACCCCAAATTGGGATTTTTGGTTCTTCTGCAATCCGTATTGATATTTTGCTTCTTAACACTACATTCACCTTAATTTTCTAGAATTGGAATTTGTGGTTCTTCAACATGCCAGCTTGTTCTCTTCTTCTTACCGCTACATTGACCTTCATTTTCTACTCCTCATTTGATTAGATTGTTTCAATTATTGTTCCATTGATCTTCAAGCAATGAGTGCAATTAGATCGTATTGTTATGGAGTGTAATGGAATGAATAATACACACTGAACAAGACAAATTTCATAGGAAATAGATAAGAATTGATTAGTATAATTATAGTATAAACTTCATTAATCCTAGTAGTATACAATAGTGTGACATAAAGGAGAATTTGAATCATGCAGATAGGATTTGAATCCACCAACTCAATCTAACTGCATGGCTAACTAGAAGTGTATAAGTCACTATCGGAGCTAACTAGATAACTCTAGGTGTTTAATTCAGTCTCTCAATCAGCTATAATCAGTTAAAATAGTCTAACTGATGTGGTAGGTGAGAAGTAGGTGAGAATAGGCACCTACCCACATGAAACCATGCGAGACTAGAGCTAACTGAATTGAAGGAAATCTAATTGAATATAACTGTAGCATGACTAACCTTGACAAGTCACCAACTGCCAACAACTGAAGGAGGTTGGTGCTGGAACTCCTAGTGGATCCTAAATTGTAGGGTTTGGTCTAGAAGGAACATAAACTGATGCATGAAGGTACAGTATGTTGCAGTTAGCCTCTATCTGTGTTCCCCACAGTCTAGTGACTAGTACATCTGGCCCCATTAGGCCAAGTGGGCCCAATGGTAGTAGTGGACCCAATAATAACTAAATGACTCCTAATTCAGGCAAATTTAATCTAATAGACCAGTTTGGACAAGGGAGAATTATAAATCCTAACATAGATGGCTTTGGACTCATGGTCCTTTTGGAGTATTGTTGGCAGACAGTTTTGATGAAGATAAGGTGAGCAACACTAAGTAAGCTGCGCAACACCAAGGATGATGCGCAAGACCAAATATGGAACACAAGGTGGGAAAGTCGACAAAGAGTCATATTGGTCATGATTTTGTAGTAATTGGTCATAGTTTTGTAGTTTTGGTCCAAGTTAGTTAGGAAGTTGATCAAAGTGGGACATTTTTGTAAATGGAGCAAGCCTATAAATAGAGATAAGAATGTAATGTTGGAGTATCCTAATTAGATGCTATGAAATGCTATTATATGAGATCTTAAAGACAAATGTTGAATTCTAAATGTGATTCTATGATCTTCTGCAGAAGATTGATTTCTGTTTTTTCACAACTGTGAAAACGTTTTTGGAAAACCTGTCTTGATGCGAAAGTTATATGACATGACGAAGATTGAAAAAACATTGTGTTTTATGTATTTATTCTTTTCCTGTGTTGAATGATGAAATGTGAATGAATCAATACTGTAGTATCTCTATTATTTCTGAATGATGCAATGTTTCTGTGTTTTGAATCATGTTATGGTGATCGATCTTTTTATGAGTAATTGTATTGCTGTGATTTGAATATGATGATGCGATCCGATGGTTTGTGATATGTATCCGCGATAGTAAACCCTTGTCTAGATATATGGAGTATTGTTGTGATATATATACAATAGATGCACAAAAACCCTCCTTCTTACTTCGGAAACATGGTCCCGATAGCTCTCCTTCAAACATCTCAAGTGAGACTTCATCTTTGTTGCAGGTGTTGCTGGACAGGGTAAAACCTGTCTGGGCCAGTCCTCAAGGAGATCGCTAAGTTAAGGGTGTCGACAGAGAGTGAACCCCTATTGATGGATCTGTGTCAACAAATGGTTCCATTGTCGGGACCATAGTATGAGGAGAAGGAGGATATGTTGTGGCATCCGACGAGACCAGAGATTCAATATTAGTTTGATGAGAAGCCTCGATAATTTTCAGCAGAAGAGAATAAAAAATCGAGACTAACGACAAAAGAGGGGCTAGGAAGGTATCTCTATTTAGATATCCATGAGTATTTCTTCTCTGAGTTCTTGATTATCTTGTATGAGTGGCTGGCACAATTGACCTATCGTAAGACAAATTTTCAAGGAGGAGAACCCACTTGCTGGAACCCGGAGCTAATCCAGTAGCTAAAAGAGGTAGACAATAGAGCATCGAGAGTTGTCGAAGTGTGTCTTGACATCATATTGGAAGGATACATCACTAAGTTCGCGGTCGATACAGTCAAGACTCATAGTGATGCAGAAAGTGAATTTTTCAAAGGACCAAGAGGTAGGTTTATGTTATCTTTGCAATTGTCAATTAAACTGCTCATCTATGAAAATGGTATATTGAAGATAAACTCCGATGACTAGATCCTTGATGTGCCGAGGTTGCGGGTACTGTGGAGATGAGGGTTGGATGGAATGATACAGGGTAGATGGATGGGAGTTATGATGAAACTGTGAGGGAGTTTGAGGAAGAATGAGGTATTCTACGAAGTGGGGTAAGGTTTTGGCAAGTGAAGAGGCAGAGGACTGAGGAGAGTCCTGTTGTGACTAGAACAAGAAGCTATGAGAGAATATCACAAGGGACTAAGAGGCCCTACAACGATGAAGGAGATGACTAGGCTAGGCCCGAGCCAGAGGAGAGAACAACCCAGACCTCCATTCACACCTCCATTAACTGTACCTGACTTAGGAAGAAATAGTTTGACACCAAATTGTCTAAGGTTTCATCAACACACTAATAGTAGCGGACCAACGAACGTAGGAAGAAGGCCCATGATGGCAGCTGATGATGTAAATTTACCTCTGTTTCATGGGAAAGGGACCGAGGATCCCAAATAGTATTGGTTTCTATGTGAAGTAGTCTATACTGTCAAGCAAGTCCTAGATGAAGATATGAAGAAGGGTCAATTGGTGACAATTTTTTGAGGTCATGCATTGGACTGGTACATAAAGTTTATACAGGTTCCCACAAGGAACACAGTGAAGACTCTTAAAGAGATCAGAACTGGATTGATCATAGAATTCAAGAAACCCAAGTCTGAGTCACAATATATCACGGAAGTAAAAGAGATCAACCAATATCCAAATGAATCGGTATGTGATTTTGATCAGCGATTCAAGACACTGATGGTGAAAATAAATTTTAGAATGAGTGATGTACATCACAAGGAGTGGTTAATTACAACATTAGTAACGCATATCAAGATGCCCTTGATGTAGAAAAAGATTGTGACGTAAGGCGAGGGTCTGGAGATCGAAATGAAGCTAGAATCCTCACTTGTTGGTGAAACTGGAGTTGCAATGAATAAGATCCAATCGCAAATGACGAACCTAATGATCCAATTGCCATATATCAAGAAGGGAAGGGAGCATTGTGAGGAAATATGGTATACTCGATGTCACGTGGAGGGACATCATAAGGATCAATGCCCATATTTTTGAAATTATTTGATGTCGAGAGATCTGAATCCGCTAAGTCTTGGTGGCATTCCATGGTGTCACATCTGTTAAGTTCATGGACATCGACACAAAGATTGTGTATATCTTCAGAAGATGGTATCCAAGCCTACGAATTTGTATTGTACATTTTTTCGATCCGTTGGTCATGAAGACAAGGAATCTCAAGCATATAATTTGCTCTAATAGAGGATGATGGATGCATACTACGTAAAGGGTGAATACCACCAATCAATGGAGATACCACCACCGTAGTAGCCACCTTAGGTGGTACAGCAACAACTGTATTTTGTACCACATCCGCAACCACATTTTTGGTCACAAGCACAATTTTCTCCAAGGCAACCATGGTATAACCAGATGTAGTATGCTCTACAAGAGCCATAGTATAATCAGCCACAATATACTCAACTGTAGTATGTTCAATCACAACTGAATCCACCACAGCCACAATAGTTCAATCAACCGCAGTATTGACAACAACGAGGCTCCTGTAGAGGATTTCGAGGAGGACAAGGAGGAGGTTTTGGTCGAGGATTTATGGTTCCTTCTCCTCGTGCTATGGTACCTGCATGAATCACCAATGATGTAGTCGATGATGGAGTGTTACAATGTGACAGGAGGGCCTGATGATGGATGTGACCCAAGGAACATCAATATTCCAGAATCTAAAGGAAGTCAGAATATCGTGGCACTAGAGATGCCGAAAAATAAAATTAATCAACCATTGAAGATTCAAAATGTCAACATTGGGACAGAGGAGGAACTGAAGTTCATGAAAATTGGAGACTATTGGGATGAAGAAACTATGGTGAAGATCACTGATCTATTGCATGAGTTTCAAAACTTGTGCATATCGAACCATAATGGAACCAAAACCATAGTAGATCATATAGTTGAATACTGTCCATAGCTGATTGCAAAGTGGGAAGCCAAGGATATTCTGCCACCGCAGAACTAGAATCAGAAAGTGAACCAACTAGGGAATCCACCACCAAACTAGAATCAAGGACCAATAGTTTGGAAGAGCTCAGGAGAACCAAGAGTTCACTCTGCTGATCTTGTTGTCATTACTAGAGGAGGTGCGACAATAGGAGATGATGGCCCAATACCACAAGTTCAGTTGGATGGACGAAAAAAGGTGCAATTTTATGTCGACACTAAGAGGGATATGTTCTTTAAAGCATGTGACACCATGAGAAGAAATCCAGAAACGTTTCCTCTTTATGAAATGCCATCTTTTTTTTTATTCAACTCTAGTAGTAGGACCATCGGGATACCATGGTACCCTGCAAAATTTGTTGAAATATTGGCTATTGCTGGAAAAAGATCCTTATGTGCTCGCTGAGATCGCGAGTCTGTTGCATTGACCAGAGAAGGGATGAAAGGAGTATTCTATGAACTCCTTCCATAAGAAGAAAACTGGAAAGGAAATTAGAATGAATATCCACATTTGGGATTATGATGTAGATTCAACTATTCTAGATCTAGGCTCAGATGTCAACATTTTGACAAAGCAAACATGGGAGAAGATGGGGAAATCACATTTGGTTTGGTACCCTGTGCAACTACTATTGGATAATCAGGTCAGGGTGTCGCTAATTGGGTGAGTACCATGCCTAATGGTGAAATTTTAAGGAATGAGGACATATGCAGACTTCGATGTTATCAAGATTATTAATGAGGGAATCTCGTATCCTGCATTACTGGGGATTTTATGGGCTAACGACAGCTTGGTGGTGATCAAATTCAACAAGCGCGTAATGAATTTTGAGAACCACAATATCAGAGACATAGCCTTGGTGGATCTAAGCGAAGGGAGAAGGTATGTTGAAATAGTTAAGGAAGAAGTTGTAGGAGGATGGGACAATGCTTACAACATTTCAGAAGATTATGTCCAGCCCACTACAGATAGAGAGCTAGGTTGGCGAAGATCTATCTCTAAATCCTCGGATTCTGATGATGCACTGAAAAACTGGAAGAATTAGATGCATGAGGTATTGATTCAGAAGCGTGGAAGAATCACTCAGTCGCTATGTCGGGTTGCGACAGAGGTTGTCTAGTTACCAACATATGAAGGATTTCCTGATTTACGTGAACTTTTGGTTGATTTCGAAGATAGGGTCTCAAAACCACATAGGTTATTAGAGTTGGAAGAAGCATTCAAGGCCACTACATCATGTTGGTGGGAGACACATAGGAAATAAATCAATGGGTGTTCACTGTGTCATAGGTTAATGGAAGTTCTCTTCGGTGATACCGAGTAGTATCAAGTTGACAAGTATGATGGGTGGAATGATCCTAATGATCACTTGATTGCAAGTCAGACCATGTGGGTATCAAGACCGAGGCATGAATGGGTACACACTTTTGTACACACATTGGGTGAAATGTTGTGACAGTGGCATGTATCAGCTGATCTTAGAAGAGAGATTAGAACATGGGAGGAGTTGTCAATTTTTTTCAGTCACACCTTCAGTTTTGCGGATGCTGATCCAATGATTCATAGTGAATTGCAACATATCCATGATGTTGTTTTGGATATAGTTCCATTCACATATCCTACAGACCTGCATGAAGCACCAATGATGTAGTCGATGATGGAGTGTTACAATGTGACAAGAGGGCCTGATGATGGAGATGACACAAGGAACATCAATATTCCAGAATCCGAAGAAATTCGGAATATCACGGCACCAGAGATGGAGAAAGAAAAAAATAATCAACCATTGAAGATTTGGAAGGTCAACATTGGGACAGAGGAGGAACTGAAGTTCACAAATATTGGAGACTATTGGGATGAAGAAACTATGACGAATATCTCCGATATGTTGCATGAGTTTCAAGACTTGTTCTTGACCAAATTTTTTGAAATGAAAGGGATATTAGGATATTTGGGTGATATGAAAATCCCACTAAAGCTAGATGTGAATCTTGTGAAGCAATGTCCATATCGCATGAATCCGTGATACAAGGAAAGAGTAAAGGATGATCTCGATAGAATGTTGGACATAGGAATCATAGTGGATCAGTCCTATGGTCATGTAAGATAAGAAGACGAGTGATGTGCGTATCTGTGTCGATCTTAGGAAGCTTAACGATGCATGCCTTCATGATCCATTCTCGATGCCATTTACTGATGAAGTGTTGGAAGGAGTAGGCAGTCAAGAGATCTATTCATTCAAAGATGGATTTTCTGGCTATCATTAGATCAAGATTGCGAAGGAGGATCGGTGTAAGACAACCTTTGTGACTGAATGGGGATTATTTCAGTACACAATGATGCCATTTGGACTTAATAATGCACCTACGATATTCTATAGGATCGTAGTTTTTGTGTTCAAGGACTTTATTCAGACGTTTTTGGAGGTATATATGGATGATTGGATGGTGTATTGGTTGGTAAAGGATTATATTTCAAATCTATGACTGATGTTGGAGCGATGTCGATAACATTACATTGCACTGAATTCGATGGAATGCATATTTTGTGCACCATTCGGGATGTTGTTAGGGAACATTGTCTATAAGGAAGGACTGTTGGTCAATCCAGCTAATATTGTGCTTATTATTACCTTGCCACCACCCACAAATGTGAATCAACTCATAGAAACATTAGGCCATATAGGATACTATCGTAAGTTCATTAGAGGGTATGTAGTGATCACAACACCTATGGAGAAGTTGTTGAAGAAGAATGCATAGTTCGAATGGGGTCACGAGTGTCAGGGAAGTTTCGACACCTTAAAGACAAAGATCGCCACAACACCAATATTGGTTTTTTCTGGATTGGATGAATAAATTCCATGTCCATGTTTATTTGTCATCAATCACATAAGGAGTGGTGTTGGCGCAACCAGAAGAAGGGGACATTGATCATCTAATTTCTTTTTCCAGTCAGAAACTGTCATCTACAGAGAATAATTATACCACGACTGCGAGGGAAGGGTTGGTGATGGTCCATACGTTGTATAAGTTTTGACACTATCTACTGGGAGGCCATTTCAAGATGTCCATTGATCATTCTGCGTTGAAATACCTGGTGAATACGCCTGTGTTGGGGGGAAGATATATCATTGGCTACTCCTCTTCTAAGAGTTTGATTTTGAAATCATCGTGAAGACATGTTTCTTGAATGCAGGACCTAACCATTTGTTGCGAATCGATATAGGTGAAGAACCGACGAATATTGAGGAAGGAATAGCCGATGCACAAATATTCATGATTGGAATGGTTGATGATTATTATGAGCAAATAGTTTAGTTTTTAGCGACATGAATGGAACTAGAGGGATTCACCACAAATCAGAAGAAGCAATTGGTTTTTTGGGCTATGTATTTTCAGTTGATTACCGGAGATCTCTACAAGATGGGACCAGATGAGATATTGCCGCTGATGTGTCCTACAATATGAGAAAGAAAAGGGTATTGGAGGAAACACATGCAATAGTTGCAAGTGGACACTGCGGTGGATGCACAACTACCAGGAAAGTACTTCACGTAGGACTATGGTGGCCAAATCTCAATGGTGATGCAACAGACTATGCGAGGATTTGTGATGTTTTCCAAAGAATAAGGAAGTTGTCACAAAGGGATAAGATGCCATTAGTACCTCAGGTAACACTGCATTCAGTTGATAAGTGGGCAGTGGATTTCATGGGACTAATCAACCCACCAAGAAAAAGAACTAGTGCAAGATATATCATCACAACGACAGATTATTTAACAAGGTGGGAAGAAGCCGCACCAGTGGAAGATTGCATTATCGTGACTGCAACAAGGTTTCTATTTTACAATGTTGTCACTCGAATTGGTTTTCCAAAGGTCTTGATGAGCTATCAGTGAAGTCACTTCATCAATCACACCATCAGTGCGCTAATAGAGGAGTTATAGATTCAACACAGGAAGAGCACCCCTTATCATATGCAAGCTAATGGGACAGTTGACGCGTTCAATAAGGTGTTGGAGCATGCGCTCACAAAGGTCTGTAATGCAAACCACGATGATTGGTATTTGAATATTTCGACAGTCTTATGGGATGGTCGCACTACTTGCAAAAGTTTGATAGGGCATGCACCATTCAAATTGGTGTATGGGTAGGAAGCAATGACGCCAATGGAATATATTGTTCCACATTTGCGCATCGCATCAGCAATGGGGATGGATGATGAAGGAGAATTGGAAGAGCACCTTGCTAAGTTGGTGTAGCTAGAAGAAGACTGGTTCATCGTAGGATTTCATCAACGTGTTGAGAACGACCGACAAAAAGCATGGAATGATTCATACATCAAGAATAAGAACTTTTAGCAAGATGAATTGGTGTGGAATCCAACACGTGTGCCAAGAAGTTTTTGGTGTGATTTCACGGTGGTTATCTATGGATGGACCGACTGGTGCCAGTCACTGTAGAGTTGATATCACAAATTATGGGTTTTCCCACGCAAGGGCCCAATTTGTTGCAATACTTCCACGGAAAAGATGATGGAAAGAGGTTGGATGCCAATCTAAAGAATAAGTATGACTTGGATCACTAAAAATGAATGTATGTCACATATAGAATCAATGATAACGCTTTTAGGGTTGCAGCAAATTTTTTGGCTATCAATGTGTTGCGAAAGAATTGACCAAATCAGTGTCCTTTGGGGGTAATAGCATGTGTCGAGCTATGCACTGAGGGCATACATATGAACTAGTATTTATTTCTACTCAACCAATTGATTGAAGATGCAATGCTGTTCCAAGAGGGGAAGTGGCCATTTACCTACAGTTGGCGCATAATCTTGATTTCCTTGGTCGCATGGATGGAGCCCAAGGGTTATCAGGGCATGGACGTCGAGTTTTCTAAATTCTGCAAGGGAACGAGGTATCAAAAACTTTGGTATCTTATCCAGGACAATCGATTGAAGGATTGCACAATACAGTTTTGGCTATATTGGGATGCGCTACAGGTCGCAGTTACGTAGATTCCTTGCTTATCTAAGGAAGTGGTGGAAAAATATAGATGGGTCATAAGATTCACAATGGGCCCACATGCAATCCATGTGAAAACAAGAAGGGACCCAGAGAGACAATGGTTAGATATGTAGTATAAACTAACTGATTCATAGTTGTACGTAGTAGTGGATGGGTGGTCTGTGACATGGAGAGAGTCAGTTGATGCGAAAGATGTGTCAGATGTTGTGGCGGGTCCTCCACCCAATGCTCTGGTGGATCAAGAACCAACACATGAAAGCGATCAAGAGTCACGAGAGGCATCGCTAATGACTCTGACATATTTAGAGGCAGAGTGAAAATACGAGGAGAAAACGAAAAAGAGAAGACAAGAAAAAGCAGAGGCCAGCGGCACATCGCCAATGCTCGATGAACAAGTGAACCAAATCATAGCGACAATCACAATGACAACAACTGTAAGTGAGAATAAACAGAAACAACAGTCGACTGAGGGATTTCAGGAGGTATATTCACAACTGTAATATTTAATTAATGATATGTTGGAAAGGATTCCCAGAACCATTTTGTTGCAGCAGACAGGAGAGATCGGTACAAGGAAGCGGGTTAGGATTGTGTAGATTCTGCTGCGCGCATTGGAAACCGAGAGTGAGGACATTGATGCCTCTCTACAACAATTTGAAACAATCACGCTAGAAATGAACGAGTTATCAATGCACACCTTGGTTGTAACTATAAAAGTTGGCAACTCAGGAGCTGGTCGACCGTGAGCAGATTATCGGAGATCACCTATTAAAATCGTAGGAGCGAGAAGAGTTAGCAAAATAAGAGATTGAGAACTTGAAGAAGGCGCAAGACATGCTATTTGTCGAGAAGGCGTGGTTATGGGACTTTAAAGCACGATTAGAGAAGGAGGTTTCTTTTTACTGTCATGAATTCCCAGAGATAGCGAAGGACATGGATGCAGAAGCTAGGAAAAGTCATTGTAGACTTCAAACATGACCTTGAAGACTTACAAGCACTAGTGAACCCAGACACACCTCCAGAGAAAGATACTGAGCGCAAATGTTCCATTGAAGATGCAAGGACATGTCTTGAGGATATTGAGAAAGAGGCCAAGTTGATTACAGATGCAACCACGCAGTTTTGGGGTAATGTGGTCCAGGAAAAGCAGTTGGAACAGCTGAATACACAATTACAGGAAGCAAAATCATAGTTGGATACACTACGTACATCACTCAGAGTGATTCGCCCAGTTGTCCAAGTCACAAAGGTGATGAAGTTAAAGGCTTTGCAGGAGCATGTAACCAAGGCGTAGGAGTGTCAAAAACATCACACAACTTAGCTTGAGGAGTTCTATGATATTGGTGAGAAACTATCATTGAAAGTAGTAACTGCACTTCAAGTGGTGTAGCACAATCGAAGAGAAGTGACCACGAAGATTTTTGAACATCCACTTGAACAAGATGTCACAGACTACATGGATATCAATGACAAGATGAAGTAGCAAGTGTAAGAAGTCAAACAATAGTATGAGGACTTCAAAATCAAAATAAGAGACTATACTATTTCCAGTTGATGTGGATCGAGGGCGAGCCACAAGATTGTGTTGGAGGCTTGTTGGCAGGTGGTTTTGATGAAGATAAGTTGCGCAACACCGAGTAAGATGCGCAAGACCAAAGATGTTTCAAAAAGTGGGAAAGTCGACAAAGAGTTAGCTTAGTCATGATTTTGTAGTAATTGGTCATAGTTTTGTAGTTTTGGTCCAACTTAGTTAGGAAATTGATCAAAGTGGACCATTTTTGTAAAAGGCCCAAGCCTATAAATAGAGATAGGAATGTAATGTTGAATCATCCTAATCAAACGCTATGAAATGCTATTATATTGATATTGGGGATGGATGTTGAATTATGAACGTGATTGTATGATCTTCTATGGAAGATTAATTTCTGTTTTGTTGCAACAGTGAAGATGTTTTTCAAAAACCTATCTTGATGTGGAAGTAGTATGACACGACATAGGTTGATGGAAACATTGTGTTTTATGTATTTCTACTGTTCCTGTGTTGAATGATGCAATGTGAATGAATCAATACCACAGTATGTCTATTGTTTCTGAATGATGTGATGTTTATGTGTTTTGAATCATGTTATGGTGATCGATCTATTTATGAGTAATTGTATTGCTACGATATGAATATGTTGATGCGATCCGATGGTTTATGATATGAATCCACGATAGTAAAACCTTGTTTGGATCTCTGGAGTATTGTTGCGATAGATAGACAATAGATGCACAAAACCCCTCCTTTTTACCGTGGAAAAGTGGTTCTGACATTTCTCCCTTGAAAATATCGGGTGAGACTTCATATGCTTCGCATGTGTTTCTAGACAGGGTAAAGCCTGTCTGTGTCAGTTCTCAGGGAGATTGTTGAGTTAAGGGTGTCGACAGATCGTGAACCACAGTCAACGTATCTATGTCAACAAATATAGTATGAACATAGATATCTCTTGGTAGTAATATCGAGAATAAGTATCATCTTGGGTCTTGAGAGGCATTCTTTTGTATAAGGGGAATCATTTGAATTGGGTTTTTCCAAAATCAACTTTATAACATACAAGGGTCACTTGGGTAGTTTCTTGGTAATGTGTGAGTAGAAAAAATGTCTGTGTGAGAAGACACATTTTCTTAGCTGATGTCTATTGATTACCAATGTTTATATAGTGCAGTGAACCATTTTATGCTTCCTTTAGTTTTGTTGGTACATATGCACATTGTAGTCCTCGGATGGCTGATTGTGCATACTTAAGTCTAATTAATTGATGACCTTATTATGCAAAAGAAATTTAAGTGTGATTTTATAGTGAATTGTACATTTTTTTCTTATTTGGGAATGGTTTTCTTAGTTGGTATGCTGGGATCACATTGTGCCAATGCAAAAGGAAACAACCATTGCATACTCTATCATATATCAACTTTTTCTGCTAAGAAATAAATTCATATTGGACTTTAGTGCATGCACTTGTAGCCATCAACTGTAAACATATTGTTTTTGACATTTAATGGTTTCCATGAAATAAAATTTTCATATTATCAAATTGATATTTGGACTTTTGACAGTAAAGGAATATGATAATTGAATACCAAACATAGCTGTGGACTACCCAAAATGATTTGTATTTCCATCTTATTCCTCAAGTGAGAGCTAATGGAGAACATAAGGTGGAGGGAAGCTTGGTATACTATCCATGCTTGACAGAAGCATGACCTTTGTGGGATGTTTGGACCGATCCGTGGATGGTGGCTTGGCCCACATTGGAGGAATATGAGTTTGGGATACCATTTGCTCATCCTTTGCTTCTATATAAAGTGAAATTCTCCTTGCCATGGCATCATCCACCATATCATAGATATTTTTTACAACAAAGATTCTTACCAAAGTTTTGAATCAACTCGTATGTGATAACAATTTTTTATTTTTTATTTTTGTCCATTTATAATTTTATTTCATGTACAGGAATTAAATTTATCCAGTTTGGACCTTCCTTATACGGTGATGACAAAAATTATTGTTATTGTACATAACACCTATGGAATATATACCTTGAGAGAGAAGATAAAAGTTTGACCCTCGGTATTGTGGGCAAAAGGGTTATTTCCCCACCTTGATTGTACACCTTGGTGTTGTGGGTGAACGGGTTGTCTTCCCACTTTGTTATGACCACTATTGTTGACCTTTGAACTTGTGCTGAACCTTCTTGGTCCTTATGTCAGTGCCTCCCTCTCCTAGTTTGGTACCTTGGCCCTTTTGTCATGATGACTTACCTTTATTGTTATGTCCTCCTTTTCATCCTCCTTGAGGCTGCTACTATGTATGGAAGTGTGCCACAGTATGATGGATGTGCTAGAGTGTGGGTTAAGGCTGCCTCTGCACATTTGAAAGGAGCTTCTATTTGCTTGATGCATGACTGTCCTAAAATACTGTCATTTATTGTAGAAATGGGATTGAAAGTTCATCCTCATTTCTATATTTTTTTTTATTAATACCTTGCGATCTGTATTTTCCCAACTTCGTCCTACAACTACCTATCTCTTTCTTTCTCAGGTATGTCCATTGCTTCGTTAGTGACTTATCTCTTAAGAGACAAAGTCTGATCATAATGTATAGTTGAGTATATAAAGGAAGGTCTAAACCAAATTTTTTTATCCTTTACGTATGCTAGTTTAACTTGTTCATTAATTTATTACTATTGTTGTTATATATTGTCCTTGGATGCCTCAACTTTAACACGGGGACCTTTGGGACTGTTAAGCTGAAAGAAATGAAAATTATGTTATATATGTTATCACATTGTTTTCTCCTTGATGTATTCTAGTTTAACTTGTTCATTAATTTATTATTACTATTGTTATTTATTGTACTTGGCTGCTTCAGCTTTAACACGGGGACCTTTGGGAGTGTTAAGTTGAAAGAAATGAAAATTATGTTATATATGTTACCACATTGTTTTCTCCCTTACATATTCTAGTTTAAATTGTTCATTAATTTATTACTACTGCTATTATTTATTGTCCTTGGATGCTTCAACTTTAACATAGGGACCATTGGGAGTGTTACGCTGAAAAAAATTAAAATTATGTTATATATGTTGTATTGCAGTCACTCAAAGTGTTTCATAGTTTGGACCTTCCTTATACGGTGATGATAAAACTTACTGTTATTGTACGGAACAACTATGGACTATATACATTAAGAGAGAAGATAAAAGTTTGACCCTTGGTCTTGTGGGTAAAAGGGTTGTTTCCCCGCCTTGATTGTGCACCTTGGTTTTGTGGGTAAAAGGGTTATTTATGTACCTTTATGGCACACCTTGGTCTTATGGGTGAAAGGGTTGTCTTCCCACATTTTTATGACCACTCTTGTTTACCTTTGGTCTTGTGTTGAACCTTGTTGGTCCTTATGCTAGCTATTTGGACTAAGCTGTGACCTTTTTTGGGATGCTAAGTTGGGTTGAGACCATTGCTGAGTCTGCTAGATTGAACCATGACTCGTCCTTGGGCTGCCTTGACTCGATATGTGGCATGTTGACTGTTCTAAGGTCTTTTATGTGGGTGTAACATTATTGTCGGTTCCTACCATGACCTTTGAGGTTGCTAGTATTGAGTCGTGACCTTGTGGTTTTCCTTGGACTAAGCCATGACCTAGGCTAGGAAAAAAACATTTTCTCTTTGTGTTGTTTGGACAAAACCATGACCTCTATGAGATGTTTAGATAGATTCATGACCTTTGTGAGTTGTTTGGACCAAGTTGTGACATTTTTGGGCTGCTAAGCTGGGTTGTGACCTTTGTTGAGTCTACTAGAATGAACCATGACTATTCCTTGGGATTCCTTGATTCGATTTGTGATATACTGACTATTCTGAGGTAATTTTAGTGAGTGTGTTGTTGTTGGTGCCTACCATGAACTTTACTAGGGTTGATGTGGTTCTTGTTAAGCCTACTGCAGCATGTCGAGCCTGTTTAGACTTTATAGAGGTTTTTTATGCTCCTTTTTAGCCTCTTTGAGGCTGCTACTATGTATGGAAGTGTGTCGTAGCCTGATGGATGTGCTAGAGCGTGCGTTAAGGGTGCCTTTATACATTTTAAAGGAGATTCTATTTGCTTGATGTATGACTGTCCTAAAAGACTGTCATTTATTGCAGCAATGGGATTGAAAGTTCACCCTCATTTCTAGACTGTTTTGATTAATACCTTGAGGTATGTATTTATCTCACTCCGCGCTACAACTACCTATCTCTCTCTCTCTCTCTCATGTATTTCAATTGTTTCGTTAGTGACTTGTATCCTAAGAGAAAAAGTCCGATCATAATATATATCTGAGTATATAAAGGAAGGTCTAAACCACATTGTTTTCTTATTTTTGTCCATTTATAATTTTATTGCATGTGCTTGACTAATTCTGTTGTACAGCTATGGGACTCTGCATCCAATAGACAGGTAGAGTAAATTACTACTTTCATGTTTTCAATTTATTTTTGTTTTGTTTAAACAGTGGCATTCCACATGGGAATTTTTGACAAAGTTGAACAGTTATGGGTGATTTTATAGTTCTGTTTCGAGGTATATATGATAGTGGGATTGGCATAGTATATCTTTAAATTTTATTTTATTTTATTTATATATCAATATGAACATGGTTTGTTTCCTTGATTGTAGATTAGTGGTTGTTTAAGTCACCTCTCAATAAAATGATCACATAAGTATTCATACTTCTTGTCAGCAAGCAAACTCGAAGGTATTGTTGCTAATATTTCATCTCATTTCGTTTCCATTATCTAGTGGCTAAGAGTACTTAGAGATAATTCCCATTCTTATTGATGTGAAATGGAATTAGTAGTATATTTATTTTTACTATTCTATATACATTTTGGGTGATGAGTTTCTCCATTGGAGACTAAGAAAATTACAAGGGATCCTATCTTGTGTATTCCAAAATTTCTATCTAAATTTTTAAAAATATTTTAGAGGTTACTTTTTCCTAGGATGGGCATATACATCCTAGGAATGAACTTCCAAATCTTATAACATTTTTTGAAATGTTGTCTAACAATATGTCCATTCATTCTAATATCATGCAATAAGTAAATGATGTATTGGTTACTTAGATGTGAATATTTTTTGTACATATATTTTAAATATTCCAAATTTACAAGTTCAAGTTTTGGTGATTTAAAGTTAAGATGGACATCCAAATATGATTGAAACTATCTGAAAGTTGTGTAAGATGTTCAAGGAACCTGAGAGAAACATGCACCTTTGTTCATTTTATAGGGGATGGTGGCTTGGACCAAATTGGAGGAAAATGAGTTTGGGACACCATTTGCTCATCCTTTGCTTGTATATAAACTGGAATTCTCCTTTCGATGGAATCATCCACCATTATCTTCAAGTTACTCATGAATTTTCAGTCAAATTTAGATGTATTGGCATGATTCTAGATGACTCGGTAGATAGTTTAACAAAGGATGCATGTTTTCCATTCCCATAAATTTATGGGACTTTTGCATTTTTCATCATTAAAGCATACAAATTAATGATTACCAAGTTACTATAAATCCATAATGGATTACCTTGTACTAGTCCTTCAAGTTCTTCAACTGCTTTTATTAAGTGAAAAAATATATTTGCACTTAACAAATGTAGTTAAAAGACTTGAAGGACTAGTACAAGGTAAGCCATTATGGATCTATAGTAACTTGGTAATCATTATTTTGTATGCTTGAATGATGCAAAATTTATTTGAATATCATCATTGTCAAGCAATAACAAATTCTTAAAGGGTGCGCTCAATGGTAGAGCACCTGCCTAATTATAGGTAGGAGATTGGTGGTTCGATTCTTCTGTACCCGATCATAAATTAGTGACTAACAAAACGACTAATTTTCATATATACGACTATTAGTAGATAATTTCCAGTATCTTATAGCGCGACTAACATTTAGTCGTATTTAGCTTAGTCATTAATATGTTATCATCTAGTAGTTTATTTAGTCGTATATTTGGTAATTAATTGTGGAAATCAATGACTAAATCAATGAATAAATAAGTGACTAAATCAATGACTAATAAGTCAACCAATTAATGACTATGTGAAATACGACTAAGTTAGTCAATCTATTAGATAGTGGAAATTAGCTACTATGAGTCTCCAACTCAAAAATAGTTGTTTATAACCAAATTTTAGTCATTAATTCCTCGTTTTCTACTAGTGTGATTTTCACTTGAGTCACTTGGAGACTCATGATTTTCCTTGCTTCTTGCATAGTCCATTTGATGTTGGAGGAACTTAATCCCACACTTGGGTGAAGAGATATATGATTGAAGAAGATTGTTATTGGCAACAACATCCTTTGTTATTTCATTATGATATAGATATTCATGGGTGTATTGATGAGACTTCTTTGAGTCACTTCAACACCTTATGTTTTCTTTTCTCCTTATTTGATTCAGATTTTGGTGGAGGTTTTTCATTCACATCTTGGATGAAATAATACATGGGATCCTAACCAATGTCGGTGGGGAAGATTTGATAAAATACTTGATGCTTGTGTATGTGGCACATAATGTTCTACTTAGTGAAATGTACAAGCACTTTCATGATTCTTTGATGACGTAGCTTCTTGATGCACAATTGTATGATGTCGTTATGTACTTTCGTGATCCATATTTTGTACTCATGATGTTTGGAAGGGTACAATACAAGAAATGTGATCCTGGTATTGCTTGGTTACAGAAGCTAAAAGGATTGAAAGTTCAAAAAAGGTTTTCAAAAGATGGAGGTAAGTATTATTTGTGCAAATTTTGTGTTGATGGATTTTATCAATCCTTTTGGTTTTAGTGGTGATTTGAAAGGATATATCAATATCCAAAGATCCACATATCTTTACTTTTGGAAACACACAATTGTAGTACATCAGTACCACTACGAAAATTGCAGCTAAGGTTTGAAACAAAGTTTTGGAAGGAAAGAAGGTTATTAAAAATCCATGTTTGAAATTTATTAAGGATAAGATATATTGAGTGGGGAGGACTCTCATGTCCCCAATTAAGTAATTTCCAAATAATCTACTTGCAAATAATGTTTCACCAACCTACTAGTTCCCTAAGTTGATATGGATACATAAATTTTGTAATAAGGGGATATGGGACCCAAAATTACTTTAGTTTAACATATTCACATTTAAATGGGTCACATAAATGGTAAGAAAACATGGTGGCATGGTTTCATGAAGACACTTGGAAGCTTGTGGAGCCTTTGGATGACTAGATTCCCCACACACTTGGCATGATCTTCGTCGAAATTCAAACACATGGGTAATGTAACATTATTGGAGGGTTATGTGGTGTCAAATATCATATAATGAGCCAAGGAATTACAATTGGTAAAGGAGAGTAACTCCCATGGAAGAGGAAGAAACTAGAATACAATGCGTGCCACTTGGAAGGAGATTCCATGCACTTCATGACAACACATGATGAAAGATTCTATGAAAATTATGAAAAATTCAGACCTGATTGCAAACATATGAAACTTATTACATGATAGGGATGAAAATAGCCAGGGATTTATATGCATACATTCGAATTGGGGAAAGAATTGGAGCATGAAGAGGAAGACAAGTGTCATGAGAGTTACTAAACCACCAAGATGAGTTGGAGGATTCCCATGGAGGGAAATTATACCTTACAAGGCCTCATGATGTTAAAAAAAATATTTAATGAGTAAGGAGAAGAGATTTTGATCATTTTTTAATTGGCCTTTGGCAATTTGGAGATATTTTGCTTGTCCATTACACTGTGAGTGTTTACTCTCCCTACTTGTGCACCAATTTCGAGGGAGTTGGATTCCTTTCTATTATACCCAAATCCTGTCACCACCATGTGATAAGACCTTTGAATTACATGTTTTCCCTTAATCCCAGCTCTTAGAGTGGAAACCAATGTTTTTGTCAATTCTACATGAAAAAACTCAGCACTGCACTTTCCTTGTGGCCCATGAGTGGTACCTTGCTTGCACCGCCTGTATCCTGTTTTCCATAAGCGGTGCCACTGCCTGTGGTCTTTGGTCCATAAGCGTTTCTCATCTAAACCGCTCTGTCATAAGAGAAGAAAAGTGGCACCCTGGGTAAAATGGGAAAAATACAAGTTTCTCGAGGCTTCTAGATCATGAGCCTCGTGTCCTCCCTTATCCCTATCATTGTGGGTCAGTTGAGCTTGAGATCCCCCATCATAGGATCTTAGAGGCCACCTCATCCACAAATCTCTCAACTCTTCCTATCCATTGAGCCTTATAAATACAAGCTCATGTCCATAGTTGAGGGGGAGAACTATAGAGGTATTGTTATGCTGTTGGATTGACCACTTAGACCAAGCCATTGGAGAGCATAGAGATAAAAGTTCAAGCTTATGGGGATGAATTTTTTGTCTTGTAGAGATGCTTGTTGACACTAAGGAAATGGTTTCAAGCTTCTCCATACATCTTTAATGCAAAGCTGATTTCCATCCCACATTACTGTTGTTTTGATTTCACATGTACATGTTGTTAGATTCCTTAGTCACTAACATGGATAAGTAGATGATTTTCTGGTAGTTTTGATGTGTTTTCATGTTTTATTTGTTCGTAGGTACACAGGTTCACTATCGAAACAGCATTCCAGGTGTCTACGTCATCCAGGGAAGGTCTTCCTCCTTTGTCATTCACTCATTTGTTCTGGATATGAACCATTCAGACCAGAGGAACAACTTCTGTCCGCAAAAAGGTGAAATATTCATGGTTACAAATCTTGTGACTCCATTGGGGATTGATACATATATCAGTTAATCTAATATTCCTTAGTTCTTGAACTCTTGTTAGAATCTAGGCTCCATCTCCAACTCTCTTTAGTCAGAAATACTATCTGACTCAGTGAATTTCGATTTGAAACTTTTGGATCTATTCAAATCTGAATTATTTCAGCTTTTTATGTTCTTTTTACTATCAATCCATCAATTTTTTCCTTGATCTGATATTTTTCTAACTTGATCTATTGTTCTCCTTTGTGTTTTGGATATATATAAGGAACCACTCTTATGTTGTTTGTGAGAAGCAATGCCACCTCTTGAAACCTTTTAGTAGTACGTGGTGCCACTGCTTGAGTCCTATTATCCAGAGGCGGTGCTCGTCCAGAACCACTCTGTCAAGACCCCTCCAGCGCGGTGCCAGGTAGGCCTTATTCCAAGACTATTTTTTCTCATTTTTTGCAAAAAAATTGAGTTGATTTTCTTTCAGCCCTGCACTGTCAGGATTCTGTGTTAGAATCTAATGCTTATGGTTTGAAATTTTGTGGTAAAAAATCAGTTTGATTGAATAATTCAAAAACTAGATTAGGCTTGTTGATTGTCCATTTTCTTCCATGCTTGTTGGTTGTCTTTGTGAAAGGATTTCTTTTTCTAAAGCTTAGGTGTTAGTGAGCTCTCTTTTCATTTCTGTCATATAGACCAAAAGAAAAACGTTTAATTAGCATCTTGATTTCATTTTTTGTTTCCATAGAAGACTTCTTTTTCGCTTGTTTAAAAAGAAAATTTTTGACTGAGATTAGGTCATTATCATTAGTGAACATAAGACATTGGATTTCTGATTGGCCTCACAAGCTTTCAGGTTCTCTATGTTCTTTTGTCTCTTTTGCATTAGTACTATCTCATAAAAATAAAAAAAATTGTAGTTTTAAGTTAGATCTATCTATGCTTAAAGAAAAATAAAAAAATAGAGTGCATATGCATATAGTGTGCTTCTTGTTTTTCTTTTAGGAAAAGAGACTCCTCCCTTTTGATTGCTTTCAGAAAAGAGAAATGATATTGGAAAGTGTTGCTTGTCTTTTATTTTGTGTTCAATATTGTTGTATAGAAATTTTTGATTTTGAGGCAAAAGAAAATACTCTCTTTCCCTCTCGTAGGTAGGCATACCACGAATGGTAAAGTGAAATATTTGCATATGCATATTGCATGGTTTTACTTTTTCTGTCAAAATTCCATGCATTCACCTAACCGTACACTTTAAAATTAACTGTAGTTATAGTTTAAAATTTACATAGCAATTTGAGTGATAGGTTAGAGACGTGTTCGGGAATCATTAAGCGTAGAAGTTGTCATTACTCGTCCACATTACATACTGGGACTCGCGCGGTTCTTCCATGTACTGTTGGTGTATCAAACGGCCTTTCACGTACCCTTGAGGTATATAGAAAGGTACTTCACATACTCGATTTTATATCAGAAGGCCCCTTGTGTACGGTTATGCATTAGATAGCACTACTACCGATTTGAGCTCCCACATACCTTGCGTATATTGGGAGACTCTACTAGGATACCTTATCCATCTGAGGAAAGCCCTTTGGTCGTCTTTCTTGGAGCCATACACCAAAAAAAACATTCGGGGAGATTACTATGCATGTACCCTTGAGGTATATCGCGAGTGGCACCTTCTTGACAATCCTGGTGAGAGACTTGACTATTTGAACTCCTCCTGTCATTTAATTTTTCTTGTTTGACCTAATCTTGAGTAGGGAATTTTTTGGTGTGTTTTCTAGTTTTTGAGCCCCTAGGTTAGATAGGAGATCTATAAATTGGTTGAGCTAAAATAGTCTAGAAGAGTACAGGGCTTGCCCACCGATTTTATTCTTGTTTCAGGAGAAAATCCAATGGAAGCTATCGACCAAGGAGTTGCTACGACCTCCCAAGTGGGAGATAATGTGGCTACAGAAAGCGGAGGAACATATCTTTCACACTCGCCTCCCTTGGTCTAACAACCTTCTCGGGGTAATACTTTGTTCCATTCTCCCATAGAAGGTCATGTTGATGATACTACCCATCCGGATTATGGTCCCAATGCTCCATTTTGGGATACCTCTATAGGACAGGCCATTGCCTCATTTGGCACCCGTTTAAACTTTTCTGAAGAAGTTTCTCCAAATGAAGAAGAACGTAGACAATACCATGTAGCCATTCTCCATGCACAGGAGATTGAAAATAAAATAGATGACATATTGGGACACCATCATCACGTTCCACAACTGTTCCTATGGGATATCGTTCACTTGCCGATTCTATGAGACCCATTGAACCGATTATAGATTGCACAGTAACTCAACACAACCTAGGTAAAAATACCAACCCCACCACCTCCCATATTACATCTGTTCCCAATCCTCCTAGGTCTTCCACACCTGGGGATCAACCTTCAATTCCTGTTTCGTCATTAGCTTCTAGTGCAGGGGGGAAACCCCTGGCATGAGCTAGGTTATCTAGCACTGGAATTGTATCTAGTCAAGGATATACCTCTAGTATAGAGAAATCTACAGTTTATGTCCCTCCCACCCACACTAATGTGGTTAATCCCCCATCTAGTTCAGGTCATCCCTTGGGGGAGCAACCTGTAACCAATCAAACCTCTTGGGGTTATGGTTATACAAAAAATCAAATACCTGTAGGAAACATAAATTATCCACCCAATCCTATAGCAATACCTTATGCTGGAATTCCATATCCTAGTAATACTTTCACACCATGGGGGCCACCTAACTAGTCCTACATGCCAGCTATTGGGGGGATACCTATACATACTCCGGGAGGTGCCAGAGGACCGCCTTATGGACAACAACCTATCTATTAGTTCACTTATGGTCCTACTGGTAACTATATGCCATATCAATATTACCAATATGTGAAACCCAACCATCAGTTACCTTTCCTAGCAACTTTGGACTTGCCTGATTTGTCCAAGTTGATCAATGACCCCATTCAACATAACCCCTCGTGGCCTCCCATTCTGGTAAAGTTACCATTGGACATTCCAAAGTTCGATGGGAAGCAGGGAGATGGTCCAAAAACCCATGTCATGACATTCCATCTGTGGTGTTCCTCAAAATCCCTTATGGATGATTCAGTTTGTTTAAGACTCTTTCAGCGAACTTTGACCAGTACAGTCGTGAAATGGTATATTGACCTTCCGCAACACTCATTTGTGGATTTTGGCTCGTTGGAAACTATATTTCTTACACACTTTCAGCTTCCTATTCATTACGAAATGAGTACTGATCTCTTAACTTCTCTGTGAAAGAACACATCCACCCACAGATCCGATCATATCCATGAGTGGGGAAAGTGGAGAAGACTTATTAACGCTCGTATTCCGGACTAGTTATTAGCTGATTGGTTTACCAAATCTTTGTTGCCTCCGATCGCCCGAGATGTGGCTATGGGTGGTGCCGTTACTGACTAGCAAGCCATTAGTCGAGCCCAGTATCTGGACTTGGTCTATTCCCAGTATGGAACTTTGTATGACTTGATTCCTCAATATCCTCACCCAAGCACCGATCCTGCAAAGCCACCATCAGAATTAACTGTTGATGGGATTGTTGGTTCAATCCAGTCCCTGTCAGTAGCAAAAATTACCAAGGAACCCCAGAATGCCACCCCTACTCCTTCAACTCCCAAGGTTTCCACTGAGGTCAATTCTATTTAGAGTATTCAAACCTCTGGTAATAATAAAAATAATGGTAAAAATAAAAATAAAAAACCTGGAAACCAATAGGAGAACCCAAAACCAACCAACAATGATAACGATAAAGGGAAAAGAAAAGAAAAATATCAATGTCTGCTATGCGGAGGTGACCATTTCACAAAAGAGTGTCCTCGTCGGGATGAAATCACCCAATTTTTGAAAACAAATCCCGCACCCGCAGTTCTCACGGATCCTTTTCCCTCTCAACAACAACTGATAGACCACATGTCTAATCAAGGAAACTCTAGCTCGTTAGAGGAAATTCGTATGATGTCCTCAGATACCATTAGTTTGCAAACTCGAAGTCAGAATTATGACAAACCTGTAGACAAGAAAGAAGACCATTCTTCTTCAGAAAAATCTCCCTCTACAGGTTCTCCTGAATCCTCGTCTACTGTCCCCCTAACCATCGAGAAGCCTACTCTCGATATGATTTTACGTCCACCCAAGAGTACTCTTAGGAAGGTTTTTTTTAACCCTAATTCCCGAGCTGCTCAATTTTATAATGTAGTTGAAGATCTCGCTCAGGCACCATGTGCAATGTCTACCTTGGAAGTGCTCCAAAGTTGTCCTACACAACACAAAAAACTATTAATCGCGTTAGGAGCTTTAGACCTGGACAATTCTAATTTAATTCTTTTCAATGTCGAGAAGTATAAGTCTAGACTACCTCAGAAAATTGCTTTCCAAATCATCAAGAAAGTAGTCGAAAAGAAAGTCTTTAGGACTGTCTTAGATGAAGAAGCTTCAACTTCAGTTTTGTCCCTGTCTTGTTGGAAAGCTATTGGCTCTCTCGAGCTTGTAACATCACCTACGACTTTGAAGGCCTTTGATGGATGAGGTTTCTAGCCCCATGGTTTCATATCAGCCCTTGCATTCGAGCTTGGGAGAAAAAATATTTCTGTTCAAGTAGAAGTAGTGGACGCCCTGTTAGATTACAACCTCCTTCTAGGAATAAATTTGTTTTACGCCATGACTACTTTCGCTTCGACAGTATTTCGAACAGTCCAATTTCCACATCTAGGGAGAATTGTTACCATTGATCAGCTTGATTTCTGTACGTCAGATGTTATGACCTCTACAGCTAATAACATCCCTATGTTAGGCCAGTCCCCTCCTCCTTACCAGTCGATTGGGGTAGCCATGTTGAAGGATTCATCCCTTATGGGGATTTTTTTGTCCACTCCTCCTAACACAGACACAGCGACAGTGAATATGATTGTGTCATTTGATTGTGAGCCCAACAACAAACAAATTGTTGAGTCCACCTCATTGATTCCACATGAAGAAAATGTACAACACCATTCAAGCCATTTTCAATGATCACACTGATGAGCTTCATCTGGTGGGTTCAGATCCTTACCACCTACCTTACTGGTTAGAACCATCTCTTCCTATTCTAGATTATCTCTCTAATACTTTTCCTTCCGACGAGTCCATTATGGAGACTATGAATATGAATGAGTCCATCTAGGATGATCACCATCATAGATCCCTGGTCCTCCCCAACACCAGTTCGGTTAACCATGACTTTGCATCCTTGTTTTTCACTGATATTGTCAATGCACCTCAAAGTCCTATATTGTTGCAAGACACAGATTCTGAAGGAAACCTTTGCAACATTACTCAAACAAATCCGATTGACATATCAGCCAAGCCTGGTACCATCGAGCATGTTCATGTTGGGCAGAATTGCTCGGCAGATGAATCTGAAGCATACAAGGCACTTTTCAAAGAATTTTGTGATATTTTTGCCTGGTCTTATGAAGAAATGCTGGGGATAGACCCATCCATTGTGGTCCATTAAATTAAAACCTATCCCACAGCTAAACCTATTAGGCAAAAAATAAGGCAATTCCATCCACGGATGGCCGCAGCTATTAAAGCTGAGATAGAGAAACTTCTCAAAGTTGGGTTTATTTATCCCATACCCATGATGGAATGGGTATCGAACGTTGTCCCTATCAATAAAAATCAGGGCACCATTATAGTAAGTATCGATTTTAGAGACTTGAATAAATCTTGTCCCAAGAACAACTTCCCTACTCCACATATCGATCAGATTATCGACAACCATGCTGAAAGTGTCATCTTCTCATTCATGGATGGATTTTCTAGCTATAATCAGATTGAGATATTACCCACTGATCAGCACAAGACGGAATTCATTTTCCCATGGGGAACCTTTGCGTATAGGAAATTACCTTTTGGCTTGGAAAATGTTGGAGCCACTTTCTAGCATGCGATGTCCTATGCATTTCATGATATTAAACATATTTTTGAACCATACCTTGATGACCTCTTTTCTCATTCACAGCGATGGGAAGACCACCCTGGTCATCTTAGAGATATTTTCCTGAGATGTCGTCATTATAATATACAGCTCAACTCGCATAAATGTGTTTTTTGCGTGAGACGGGATGTCTGTTAGGTTTTGTGGTCTCTAAGGATGGCATCTGGATAGAACCTTTTAAAATTGCCTCCATTTTAGCTCTACTAGCCCCAACCAATCTTCTCGAACTCCAAATTTTGCAAGGGAAGGCAAAATTTCTCCACCGTTTCGTGTGCAATTTTACAGAGAAAACACACGGTTATATGTGTCTCCTCAATAAGGACACTCCATTCGTCTGGGATGACCAATCCCAATGCGCCTTTGATAATCTCAAATACGCTCTGACTCATTCACCCGTGATACACCCCCCAGATTATTCAAAGGAATTTCTCTTTTATATTGCTACCTTCGCTACTACCATCGCTATGGTTTTGGTGCAAGAAAATCCCAACGGTCAAGATCACGTGATTTACTATGCTAGTAAGAATCTTATGGATTCTGAAACCCGATATTCACGCATGGAGAAGTTAGCATTGGCCATGGTCATTGCTGTACAAAACTTTTGTCACTACATTTTGCTCCGCACGACCACCTTATTGGCAGACCAGAACCCTATGTATTACGTATTAACTCAATAGGTGCTCGGAGGCAAGTACTCACGATGGATAGTCATATTACAGGAGTTTGATCTAGAATTTGCCAAAGCCACATCAAAGAAATCCTTGGTCTTTGTCGAGCTCATGTGTGATCTTCCCTGTGCTTCGATGGAATCTGAGCCTAGTGATTCATTTCCATATGAATTCTTGTTTCTGATAAGCACTATTGACCCATGGTATGGAGATATGCTTATTTATCTCCAAACACAAAGATTACAGCCAAATCTATCCCGTGACAATCACCTTTGTATCCGTCACCACGCGAAATACTACCTCATCCTGAATGATACCTTGTATAGACGTGAGATTGATTCTATTCTCTGGTGATGCCTCACCCATGAGGAAGTTGAACATGTGCTGAATGATTACCACTCTGGAGCATGTGGCAGTCATTTATTTGAGATGGCTACAGCCCAGAAAATCCTTCGCGTTGGCTATTTCCGTCCTTTAGTATTTAAATATTGTCATGAGGCAATTAGAGGAAATTTGGATTTTATTTTGAATCATTGGGATTATGACTAGACAACCCTTCATAGTAATGGATCATGGAAACTCTTCGACATTTGGCTTTGCCTATAAATGAACCTCCACGTGTCCATTTCGGTTGTTTATCATTTTAGCTAATGAATGTGTATGGGTTTAATTTCCCCGTGTCCACCTGAAACTGGAAAGCACCCTCAATCCATAGGTTGAGATGGGATGAATTTAGAAGGAAATTCAATTTTCAATAAACTACATCTTAAATTGGGCTGCGAACCACCTTTCAATGTACAGGCGTGGTTTTTTTTTAACGATGGCATGGACTTGTGTAAAATAATGCAAAGGTTTAAACTATCGTATGTTTTGGCAAGGATTACATGATAGTGTGAGCGGGCCTATTAAAATAGAGCTTTTGGTGTTGGGCCTTGGATGGCGATGACATTCTTGCTAGAAAGAAAAACTTAATACAAATAAAATTATGATAGCTACCCCTTTTTTTATGGGTTTTAGTTGAAAGGGTGCTTCAGAAAGGCTTGTGATTATAAATGAATGGACAACGCATGGATAAACATGGGAGAAACATGAGGTATAAGGGGGATTGTAGAGTACTAAATCAACATAGCACACTTTTGTGTTAACCTTCACCAAATGTTATTTTATAGTGTCTTGTTTCTAAATTTTGTTTTGAAAATGTTTTGTTAATAATTATTTTGGGAGAAATTTTTTAGAGTTATAACAAGTGTTGTGTGTTTTGTTTGGCATTTTAAGTTCTCTTCGTGTGACTTAGCTTTGAATCCCCAAATTTTTGGTGTTTTGAATTCTAGTGGGTGTTCTTGCGAGTGTGTTCTTGGAACAATGCAAAAATAATATGAATTACAAATGCCATCTTTATTTTAAGATTTCTTTGTCCTTTAACACCATCTCCTTGTGTAATCATTTCCTCTACCCTACAACTTGCCTTGGCCTCTACCTTTACTTTTGGAATGGTGTCTACCTTGTATTTCATTTAGTATTTTGTCTTCTCCTTTAACTTCATAATTAAATTTAAATCCACTCTCAAACTTCAAGCCATTAAATTTATGAAAATTGAAATATTTATTATAAAAAATTCTACCAAATCTTTCCTTCTCACATTATTGTACCTTGATTTTATCTTGAGAAACTAATATCAACCTTGAGTTGCGTAGACGTTCCCTAGGCTAGAACCTCATGAATGTCCATAATCCATTCACTAATTCATCAAACTTCTCGAACATAGTCTCAGGGTCTAGCTTTGATACCAATTAAGATCTATAAATGCATACACACAAACATACACACATCCCATAGTGAAAAAAAGAAATGGAAAGTAATAAATGACAAGTATTATTAATGTTGCAGAAGTTACCTGATAAGGCTATCTCGTGGTGTGTTTCCCATGTATTCAATACATGGCTACTCTCTCACCAATATCATCTCACATTGCATCATTTATAATTCCCTAAGATGGTTATTATGGTTTAGCTACCTAACTACGCCCCCTAATGTTAATTTCATCTAACATGCTATTACTAATATGGTTACGCAAGACACAATGACATTATATAATTGATATTAGCATTGGAGCGCCTCACTGCTTCCTCCTCCAATAATAAGGACCTCATATTAGTTATAATAGGAACACTTCTAATACCATTGAATGTCGGGTATTGTATATTCTATGTTTGATCCCCTTTATGTCCCAATATTTAAAAGCACATGTTGTTCCATGTTGGTCCTAAAAACTTGGAAGTTCTTATGTTTTCAATGTTGTAAGAGTATGCACTGGGAATGATACGAAGTTGTCCCTTTCCCTTGTTATTCATTTTCGTTGTACAAATGCGTATCTATTTTGAATTAATTGCAACTTACATTACTATTAGGATGTATCATGGATATGTAGCATGCATGAATGCAATTGGATAAGCACTAATGTCCAACGGATGTCAAACTAGACCTATTTATGTGTTGCCTCCCATGATAGTCAATGGTTATAAATTATTTATTGAATTTTGGTCCTCGAGACCTTATAAAAAAATTATTTTTTCCTGTCATGGTGACATGCTGCTAACCTATAGAGGATGGTCTCGACTTAGACCATATATATTTCCCTAAATATGTATGTTCATTTACCATGCAGACAATGCATGACTTGATAATCATTACCTTCTATTTGATTGAGTAGGCGTGCATTTTATACTAATTCCATTACCATATTTCCTTTGTGATAACCTTATTTCAACTAAAGGGAAGCCACTTATATATCATGTAGATTGTGTATGATATGTTGTTGGTGCATTCAACATTTTGGTGCTTTCTTTTGTTGAAGTTACTATTGCTTCGTTTATAAGTGTTTGTTGAATTGGGTGTCAGTGCTTTTTTGATAGGTCTTGTATTTTACAGCTTCCAAAAGTTTGCTATATTTTTCTGTGGGAAACATTGTATCCATTGAGAAAATGATAGTTTGATTGGATTTATCTATAATGTTTAGATTGAGCTTGTCTATTGAATGAATTATTTCCAAAATAACTTATTAACATTATCATGATGATATTGATAACATCAATAGTTTTGAAAAGAATTTGATCTGCAACTCAACCATATACTAGAATGTTAAAATAAGTTTCTCTTTAAAAACAAATATGTTGCAAATAAAATAATATCATATTCCAATATTTAGCCTTGACATTTTTTTGAATCTTACATTTTTTGAATAAATATAAGGTTGTTATCTGCTTCTGTTTACCTCCAAGTCTTAGACACTATAATTCTTTCAGTGTAGATTAGCATTTCTAATATTCATGCATCTTGGCCTCAGATAGCTAACTTCCTTTCCCAAGAAGAATACAATACAAGAAATCCATTATAGGATCAACATACACAATCATTGATGTTTCATCTTGTAAATTACAAGAAACAACAAGTAGTGTGCCCAATTCCATTTGATGAAAAAAGTTATGAAAGGGTCAGAATGTACATGAATTGAAAAGGAAAATCCAACTGCAGTTCATAAATATAAGGTTTTTTTGAGCCATTGAATGAGGTTTGAGAAGCAGAGTCCATGTAGACTAAAAAATACTGCAATGAAATGTACCAATAGAAAATTTAAAAAATATTAAAATTCAGGTCATTATGGAAATCATGTCCAAAAATAAATAAGCTCCCTATGCTGTCACTAATTTCTACATCTGCTACCTAGTAGTGCCAACTCACATACTTGGAAACAAACTTCCAAGTGGACCGCATGCCTTTTAGGATATAATATTTTATGAATTGAAATAGGTGTGGAGAAGAGATAATGTCACATAACAAGTGGATGGTTTTACTCTTTTCATGAACATGTAAGAGGAGTTTCTGCTGAAAATTACAAGATTCGGTCCATCAAGGACCTCTAGTAAGTGAAGAGGAGTTAAGGAAGCTTATTTTTTCAGATCCCTTTATTGGATCAATGGAAGAGGTAAGTTTATTATATATACATATCTGGAAAATGTTTTTAGGGTGATACTAATAGATTCTCAATTTGCAATGATGCATCTAAATTTATAATGTAGAAATATTTAATTTGCTGTATTTAAGTTCCTCTAATTATTTTGACTCAAACTAATGTCCAGATATTTTTTTGACGTAGCTTAAAGGTTATTTTTGACAATTTAGTGAAGGTAAGAAGTAAATGAACATGAGGCGATGTATGCTTCTTGATTCTCTTATACACATAGAGATGAGACTATGGAGGATTATCTTATAGTAACACATAGACATGAGACTAAAGTTCTGGAAGGATTCATAGGATCAAGATATTCCCATACCCTATTAGAACTTCCTTCATACAACCATAATTCTAATTGGGATATTGGTTCATCAACAACAATAATGACTAGTGCGTGTTATTCAAGCTGTCAACTTTCCAAATGTACCCTTGCACAAGAAATAATATTTAATCCCTTGTTAGTAATTTTTTGAATTCGAAAGAAGTACATAAAGCAGTAAATGGGATGACTTTACAGGGGTGATCAAATTTGAACTTTGAATAATCTCTCATTGCCAGACATTCGGATTTTCTATTCTCAAGATGTGATGAATGGCACTCTGCTTATTTTTCTCCATGTATTATTATTTTAACAGGTGGTTGAGGATTTTTGGAGCATTGGGAGCTGAAGAAATGATTCCTCCAGTCATTCTACTAGAAATTAACTATCTCAATCTCCAACAACTATGAGTTTGGTTCTCAACACTAGTAATCCTTTCTTTTTTTGGTGGTTTTGAGGCATATCTTTTGCAATAGATCTTGATTTTGATATCTAACTTATGGGTTCTTATGTGATGAAATAAAGGGCCATATATTAGTGAGCGTTATTTTAATAATTTGTCTCTTTATCTGAATGTTTTTGTTCTCTCTAATCTATTTTTGAGTATCCACCCGTTTGTAAGACCCAATGGTTGACTGGACTATCTTAGAATCCCAAACCCACTCTTTTCCAAAGATTCCTTCCTTATATTAGGTCCTATTCCATCGTTCCCTCTTTATGGATGTTGAAAGGCTCTAGTATTGTCTGTAAGACACAGTAATTGAGTGGACATCCTTGGAATCCCATAACCAATCTTTTAAATAGATACCTTCTTTATCTTAGGTTCTATTCCAGCATTTACATTTTCTGGGTGTTCCATGCCTCCATCCAACCACGAGATATAACTATCTGTAAGAACTAGTGGTTGAGTGGAATCTCCTAGATGCCGAGACCCACTCTTTTCAATAGACACCTTCCCAGGTAATATTCCAATATTTCAATTTTCTAGGGATTCCAAGCCTCCAACTAACCATGACTTATAATTATTTGTAAAAATCCAGTTATTGAGAGGATTGCATTGGAATCCCAAACCCCCTCTTTTCCATCATTTCCCTCGTTATCTCGGGTCCTATTACATTATTTCCATTTTGTGGGTGTTCCAAGCCTCCCGCTTGACCTAACCATTGCAAACAATTGTCTATATGATCCAGTGGTTGAATGAACTCTCTTGGAATCCCATACCCACTATTTTCCATAGATATTGTTGATCTGTATGTTCCAAGTTCAAAGCATAAATCATGGGGGTTAGTAAAATCCACCTTTGCACCCTGTAATGATACCTTCATTAGATTATTAATGGTTGAATGTTCATTGCCACATTCCATTTGCATTACTAGAAAATCCATTTTCCCATGACCTTCCTTCCCACATAATCGACACTGCTTAGGAATTAAAAGAGTGGCTTTAATTTTTTCCAGTTCCCTTAGTTGAGCTAGTTTGTGTAGATTGTTGAGTTCCTCTACTGGCACAAGAAATTTTTCAACCATCTTGCAAGCCTTCTCTAGAGAATTCTTATTAATTGCTTCTACCAAAACATGTAGTTCTTCATAATCTGATGGCTCTGCCTTGTTTGATGACTTATGGGCTCCTCTCCCTATTAACTTTCTCGAAGCCCCAGTTTCTTGCTCCATTTATTTATGTGTATTTACACGGGTCCCCATGATAATCCCAATGAAATTGTATCTAGGGTATTATTTGATAGGTACATAAATTTTCTTGAATTGCTTACCAGTAGGTGGATTGAAAGCACAGAGTTTCTCACTCAACCTTGCATATATCAATTCTCTTTCCTGAAGAAGCTTTTCTCTTGCTCTAAACACCCTTGTATTTATTCTAAACCCCAAGTTGTTATATTGAGGCTCTGGTGATGGATATCTTTACCCATCCTTTGATTCAACAATAACATTTCCAGTCTGAAGTCTCTGATTGATAAGAGAGAGATTAATACTTAGTTCCTGCACTACATGGTCTACATCAGCTAACTTCTTCTTATAATCCAGAAGTTCTATTTGACCCCGAATTGGGATTTTTGGTTCTTCTGCAATCCGTATTGATATTTTGCTTCTTAACACTACATTCACCTTAATTTGCCAGAATTGGAATTTGTGGTTCTTCAACATGCCATCTTGTTCTCTTCTTCTTACTGCTACATTCACCTTCATTTGCAACTCCTCATTTGATTAGATTGTTTCAATTATTGTTCCATTGATCTTCAAGCAATGAGTGCAATTAGATCGTATTGTTATGGAGTGTAATGGAATGAATAATACACATTGAACAAGACAAATTTCATAGGAAATAGATAAGAATTGATTAGTATAATTATAGTATAAACTTGATTAATCCTAGTAGTATACAATAGTGTGACATAAAGGAGAATTTGAATCATGCGGATAGGATTTGAATCCACCAACTCAATCTAACTGCATGACTAACTAGAAGTGTATAAGTCACGATCGGAGCTAACTAGATAACTCTAGTTCTTTAATTCAGTCTCTCAATCAGCTATAATCAGTTAAAATAGTCTAACTAATGTGGTAGGTGAGAAGTAGGTGAGAATAGGTGCCTACCCACATGAAACCATGCAAGACTAGAGCTAACTGAATTGAAGGAAATCTAACTGAATATAACTGAAGCATAACTAATCTTGACAAGTCACCAACTGCCAACAACTGAAGGAGGTTGGTGCTGGAACTCCTAGTGGATCCTAAGTTGTAGGGTTTGGTCTAGAAGGCACATAAACTGATGCATGAAGGTGCAGTATGTTGCAGTTAGCCTCTATCTGTGTTCCCCACAGTCTAGTGACTGGTACATCTGGCCCCATTAGGCCAAGTGGGCCCAATGGTAGTAGTGGACCCAATAATAACTAAATGACTCCTAATTCAGGCAAATTTAATCTAATAGACCAGTTTGGACAAGGGAGGATTATAAATCCTAACATAGATGGCTTTGGACTCATGGTCCTTTTGGAGTATTGTTGGCAGACGGTTTTGATGAAGATAAGGTGAGCAACACTAAGTAAGCTGCGCAACACCAAGGATGATGCGCAAGACCAAAGATGGAACACAAGGTGGGAAAGTCGACAAAGAGCCATATTGGTCATGATTTTGTAGTAATTGGTCATAGTTTTGTAGTTCTGGTCCAAGTTAGTTAGTAAGTTGATCAAAGTGGGCCATTTTTGTAAATGGAGCAAGCCTATAAATAGAGATAAGAATGTAATCTTAGAGTATCCTAATTAGATGCTGTGAAATGCTATTATATGAGATCTTAAAGACAAATGTTGAATTCTAAATGTGATTCTATGATCTTCTACAGAAGATTGATTTTTGTTTTTTCACAATTGTGAAAATGTTTTTGGAAAACCTGTCTTGATGCAAAAGTTATATGACATGACGATGATTGAAAAAACATTGTGTTTTATGTATTTATTCTTTTCCTGTGTTGAATGATGAAATGTGAATGAATCAATACTGTAGTATCTCTATTGTTTCTGAATGATGTAATGTTTCTGTGTTTTGAATCATGTTATGGTGATCGATCTTTTTATGAGTAATTGTATTGCTGTGATTTGAATATGATGATGCGATCCGATGGTTTATGATATGTATCCGCGATAGTAAACCCTTGTCTAGATGTATGGAGTATTGTTGTGACATATATACAATAGATGCACAAAAACCCTCCTTCTTACTCCGGAAACATGGTCCCGATAGCTCTCCTTCAAACATCTCAAGTGAGACTTCATCTACGTCGCAGGTGTTGCTGGATAGGGTAAAACCTATCTAGGCCAGTCCTCAAGGAGATCGCTGAGTTAAGGGTGTCGACAGAGAGTGAACCCCTGTTGATGGATCTGTGTCAACAAATTGTTCCATTGTTAGGACCATAGTATGAGGAGAAGGAGGATATGTTGTGGCATCCGACGAGACCAGAGATTCAATATTAGTTTGATGAGAACGCTCGATAATTTTCAGTAGAAGAGAATAAAAAATCGAGACTAACGACAAAAGAGGGGCTAGGAAGGTATCTCTATTCAGCTATCCATGAGTATTTCTTCTCTGAGTTCTTGATTATCTTGTATGAGTGGCTGGCACAGTTGACCTATCGTAAGACAAATTTTCAAGGAGGAGAACCCACTTGCTGGAACCTGGAGCTAATCCAGTAGCTAAAAGAGGTAGACAATAGAGCATCGAGGGTTGTCGAAGTGTGTCTTGACATCATATTGGAAGGATACATCACTAAGTTCACGGTCGATACAGTCAAGTCTCATAGTGATGCAGAAAGTGAATTTTTCAAAGGACCAAGAGGTAGGTTTATGTTATCTTTGCAATTGTCAATTAAACTGCTCATCTATGAAAATGGTATATTGAAGATAAACTCCGATGACTAGATCCTTGATGTGCTGAGGTTGCAGGTACGGCGGAGAGGAGGGTTGGATGGAATGATACAGGGTATATGGATGGGAGTTATGACGAAACTGTGAGGGAGTTTGAGGAAGAATGAGGTCTTCTACGAAGTGGGGTAAGGTTTTGGAAAGTGAAGACGTAGAGGACTGAGGAGAGTCCTGTTGTGACTAGAACAAGAAGCTATGAGAGAATATCACAAGGGACTAAGAGTCTCTACAACGATGAAGGAGATGACTAGGCTAGGCCCAAGCCAGAGGAGAGACCAACCTAGAAAAAACAACGTACCCACACCTCCATACACTGTACCTGACTCAGGAAGAAATAGTTTGACACCAAATTGTCTGAGGTTTCATCAACACAGTAATAGTAGCGGACCAACTAACGTAGGAAGAAGGCCCATGATGGTAGGTGATGATGTAAATTTACCTCTGTTTCATGGGAAAGGGACCGAGGATCCCAAACAGTATTGGTTTCTATGTGAAGTAGTCTGTACTGTCAAGCAAGTCCTAGATGAAGATATGAAGAAGGGTCAATTGGTGACAATTTTTTGAGGTCATGCATTGGACTGGTACATAAATTTTATACAGGTTCCCACAAGGAACATAGTGAAGACTCTTAAAGAGATCAGAACTGGATTGATCAGAGAATTCAAGAAACCCAAGTCCGAGTCGCAATATATCACGGAACTAAAAGAGATCAACCAATATCCAAATGAATCGGTATGTGATTTTGATCAGCGATTCAAGACGCTGATGGTGAAAATCAATTTTAGAATGAGTGATGTACATCACAAGGAGTGGTTCATTACAACATTAGTACCGCATATCAAGATGCCCTTGATGTAGAAAAAGATTGTGACGTGAGGTGAGGCTCTGGAGATCGAAATGAAGCTAGAATCCTCACTTGTTGGTGAAACTGGAGTTGGCATGAATAAGATCCAATTGCAACTGACGAACCTAATGATCCAATTGCCAGATATCAAGAAGGGAAGGGAGCATTGTGAGGAAATATGGTATACTCGATGTCACGTGGAGGGACATCATAAGGATCAATGCCCATATTCTTGAAATTATTTGATGTTGAGAGCTCTGAATCTGCAAAGTCTTGGTGGCATTCCATGGTGTCGCATCTGTTAAGTTCATGGACATCGACACAAATATTGTGTATATCTTTAGAAGATGGTATCCAAGCCTACGAATTTGTATTGTACATTTTTCCGATCTGTTGGTCATGAAGACAAGGAATCTCAAGCATATAATTTGCTCCAATAGAGGATGATGGATGCGTACTATGTAAAGGGTGAATACCACCAATTGACAGAGATACCACCACCACAGTAGCCACCTTAGGTGGTACAGCAACAACTGTATTTTGTACCACATCCACAACCACATTTTTTGTCACAAGCACAATTTTCTCCAAGGCAACCATGGTATAACCAGATGTAGTATGCTCTACAAGAGCCATAGTATAATCAGCCACAATATACTCAACCGTAGTATGTTCAATCACAACTGAATCCACCACAGCCACAATAGTTCAATCAACCGCAGTATTGACAACAACGAGGCTCCTGTAGAGGATTTTGAGGAGGATAAGGAGGAGGTTTTGGTCGAGTATTTATGGTTCCTTCTCCTCGTGCTATGGTACCTGCATGAATCACCAATGATGTAGTTGATGATGGAGTGTTACAATGTGACAGGAGGGCCTGATGATGGATGTGACCCAAGGAACATCAATATTCCATAATCTAAAGGAAGTCGGAATATCGTGGCACTAGAGATGCCGACAAATAAAATTAATCAACCATTGAAGATTCAAAATGTCAACATTGGGACAGAGGAGGAACTAAAGTTCATGAAAATTGGAGACTATTGGGATGAAGAAACTATGGTGAAGATCACTGATCTGTTGCATGAGTTTCAAAACTTGTGCATATCGAACCATAATGGAACCAAAACCATAGTAGATCATATAGTTGAATACTGTCCATAGCTAATTGCAAAGTGGCAAGCCAAGGATATTCTGCCACCGCAGAACTAGAATCAGAATATGAATCAGAAAGCGAACCAACTAGGGAATCCACCACCAAACCAGAATCAAGGACCAATAGTTTGGAAGAGCTCAGGAGAACCAAGAGTTCACTCTATTGATCTTGTTGTCATTACTAGAGGAGGTGCGACAACAGGAGATGATGGCCCGATACCACAAGTTCAGTTGGATGGACGAAAAAAGGTGCAATTTTATGTCGACACTAAGAGGGATATGTTCTTTAAAGCATGTGACACCATGAGAAGAAATCCAGAAAAGTTTCCTATTTATGAAATGCCATCTTTTTTTATTCAACTCTAGTAGTAGGACCATCGGGACACCATGGCACCCTGCAAAATTTGTTGAAATGTTGGCTATTGCTGGAAAAAGATCCTTATGTGCTCGCTGAGATCGCAAGTCTGTTGCATCGACCTGAGAAGGGATGAAAGGAGTATTCTATGAACTCCTTCCATAAGAAGAAAACTGGAAAGGAAATTAGAATGAATATCCACATTTGGGATTATGATGTAGATTCAACTATTCTAGATCTAGGCTCAGATGTCAACATTTTGACAAAGCAAACATGGGAGAAGATGGGGAAATCACATTTGGTTTGGTACCCTGTGCAACTACGATTGGATAATCAGGTTAGGGTGTCGCTAATTGGGTGAGTACCATGCCTAATGGTGAAATTTTAAGGAATGAGGACATATGCAGACTTCGATGTTATCAAGATTATTGATGAGGGAATCTCGTATCCTGCATTACTGGGGATTTTATGGGCTAACGACAACTTGGTGGTGATCAAATTCAAGAAGCATGTAATGAATTTTGAGAACCACAATATCAGAGACATAGCCTTGGTGGATCTAAGCGAAGGGAGAAGGTATGTTGAAACAGTTAAGGAAGAAGTTGTAGGAGGATGGGACAATGCTTACAACATTTCAGAAGATTATGTCCAACCCACTACAGACAGAGAGCTAGGTTGGCGAAGATCTATCTCTACATCCTCGGATTCTGACGATCCATTGAAAAATTGGAAGAATTATATGCATGAGGTATTGATTCAGAAGCATGGAAGAATCACTCAGTCGCTATGTCGGGTTGCGACAGAGGTTGTCCAGTTACCAACATATGAAGGATTTCCTGATTTACGTGAATTTTGGTTGATTTCGAAGATAGGGTCTCAAAACCACATAGGTTATTAGAGTTGGAAGAAGCATTCAAGGCCACTACATCATGTTGGTGGGAGACACATAGGAAATAAATCAATGGGTGTTCACTGTGTCATAGGTTAATGGAAGTTCTCTTCGGTGATACCGAGCAGTATCAAGTAGACAAGTATGATGGGTGGAATGATCCTAATGATCACTTGATTGCATGTCAGACCATGTGGGTATCAAGACCGAGGCATGAATGGGTACACACTTTTGTACACACATTGGGTGAAATGTTGCGACAGTGGCATGTATCAGCTGAGCTTAGAAGAGAGATTAGAACATGGGAGGAGTTGTCAATTTTTTTCAGTCACACCTTCAGTTTTGTGGATGTTGATCCAATGATTCACAGTGCATTGCAACATATCCACAATGTTGTTTTGGATGTAGTTCCATTCACATATCTTACAGACCTGCATGAAGCACCAATGATGTAGTCTATGATGGAGTGTTACAATGTGACAAGAGGGCCTGATGATGGAGATGACACAAGGAACATCAATATTCCAGAATCCAAAGAAATTCGGAATATCACAGCACCAGAGATGGAGAAAGAAAAAAATAATCAACCATTGAAGATTTGGAAGGTCAACATTGGGACAGAGGAGGAACTGAAGTTCACAAATATTGGAGACTATTGGGATGAAGAAACTATGACGAATATCTCCGATATGTTGCATGAGTTTCAAGACTTGTTCCTGACCAAATTTTTTGAAATGAAAGGGATATTAGGATATTTGGGTGATATGAAAATCCCACTAAAGCTAGATGCGAATCCTGTGAAGCAATGTCCATATCGCATGAATCCGTGATACAAGGAGATAGTAAAGGATGATCTCGATAGAATGTTGGACATAGGAATCATAGTGGATTAGTCCTATGGTCATGTAAGATAAGAAGACAAGCGAGGCGCGTATCTGTGCCGATCTTAGGAAGCTTAATGATGCATGCCTTCATGATCCATTCTCGATGTCGTTTACTGATGAAGTGTTGGAAGGAGTAGGAGGTCAAGAGATCTATTCGTTCAAAGATGTATTTTTCGGCTATCATTAGATCAAGATTGCGAAGGAGGATCGGTGTAAGACAACCTTTGTGACTGAATGGGGATTATTTCAATACACAATGATGCCATTTGGACTTAAGAATGCACCTACAATATTCTATAGGATCGTATTTTTTGCATTCAAGGACTTTATTCAGACGTTTTTGGAGGTATATATGGATGATTGGATGGTGTATTGGTTGGTAAAGGATAATATTTCAAATCTATGACTGATGTTGGAGCGATGTTGATAACATTACATTGCGCTGAATTCAAAGGAATGCATATTTTGTGCACCATTCGGGATGTTGTTAGGGAACATTGTCTATAAGGAAGGACTGTTGGTCAATCCAGCTAAGATTGTGCTTATTATTACCTTGCCACCACCCACAAATGTGAATCAACTCATAGAAACATTAGGCCATATAGGATACTATCGTAAGTTCATTAGAGGGTATGTAGCGATCACAACACCTATGGAGAAGTTGTTGAAGAAGGATGCATAGTTCGAATGGGGTCACGAGTGTCAGGGAAGTTTTGACACCTAAAAGACAAAGATGGCAACAACACCAATATTGGTTTTTTCTGGATTGGACGAATAAATTCCATGTCCATGTTTATTTGTCATCAATCACATTAGGAGTGGTGTTGGCACAACCAGAAGAAGGGGACATTGATCATCTGATTTCTTTTTCCAGTCAGAAACTGTCATCTACAGAGAATAATTATACCATGACTGTGAGGGAAGGGTTGGCAATGGTCTATACGTTGTATAAGTTTTGACACTATCTACTGGGAGGCCATTTCAAGATGTTCATTGATCATTCTGCGTTGAAATACCTGGTGAATACGCCTGTGTTGGGGGGAAGATATGTCATTGGCTACTCCTCTTCCAAGAGTTTGATTTTGAAATCATCGTGAAGACAAGTTTCTTGAATGCAGGACCTAACCATTTGTCGCGAATCGATATAGGTGAAGAACCGACGAATATTGAGGAAGGAATAGCCGATGCACAAATATTCATGATTGGAATGGTTGATGACTATTATGAGCAAATAGTTTAGTTTTTAGCGACATGAATGGAACTGGAGGGATTCACCACAAATCAAAAGAAGCAATTGGTTTTTGGGCTATGTATTTTCAGTTGATTACCGGAGATCTCTACAAGATGGGACCAGATGAGATATTGCCGCTGATGTGTCCTACAATATGAGAAAGAAAAGGGTATTGGAGGAAACACATGCAAGAGTTGTAATGGACACTACGGAGGATGTACAACTGCCAGGAAAGTACTTCACGTAGGACTATGGTGGCCAAATCTCAATGGTGATGCAACAGACTATGTGAGGACTTGTGATGTTTTCCAAAGAATAGGGAAGTTGTCACAAAGGGATGAGATGCCATTAGTACCTCAGGTAACACTGCATTCAGTTGATAAGTGGGCAGTGGATTTCATGGGACTAATTAACCCACCAAGAAAAAGAACTAGTGCAAGATATATCATCACAACGACAGATTATTTAACAAGGTGGGAAGAAGCCGCACCAGTGGAAGATTGCATTATCATGACTGCAACAAGGTTTCTATTTTACAATGTTGTCACTCGAATTGGTTTTCCAAAGGTCTTGATGAGCTATCAGTGAAGTCACTTCATCAATCACACCATCAGTGCGCTAATAGAGGAGTTATATATTCAACACAGGAAGAGCACCCCTTATCATATGCAAGCTAATGGGATAGTTGACGCGTTCAATAAGGTGTTGGAGCATGCACTCACAAAGGTCTGTAATGGAAACCACGATGATTGGTATTTGAATATTTCGACAGTCTTATGGGATGGTCGCACTACTTGCAAAAGTTTGACAGGGCATGCACCATTCAAATTGGTGTATGGGTAGGAAGCAATGACGCCAATGGAATATATTGTTCCACATTTGCGCATCGCATCAGCGATGGGGATGGATGACGAAGGAGAATTGGAAGAGCACCTTGCTAAGTTGGTGTAGCTAGAAGAAGACTGGTTCGTCATAGGATTTCATCAACGTGTTGAGAACGACCGACAAAAAGCATGGAATGATTCATACATCAAGAATAAGAACTTTTAGCAAGGTGAATTGGTGTGGAATCCAACACGTGTGCCAAGAAGTTTTTGGTGTGATTTCACGGTGGTTATCTATGGATGGACCGACCGGTGCCAGTCACTGTAGAGTTGATATCACAAATTATGGGTTTTCCCATGCAAGGGCCCAATTCGTCGCAATACTTCCACGGAAAAGATGATGGAAAGAGGTTGGATGCCAATCTAAAGAATAAGTATGACTTGGATCACTAAAAACGAGTGTATGTCACATATAGAATCAATGATAACGCTTTTAGGGTTGCAGCAAATTTTTTGGCCATTAATGTGTTGCGAAAGAATTGACCAAATCAGTGTCCTTTGGGGGTAATAGCATGTGTCAAGCTATGCACTGAGGGCATACATATGAACTAGTATTTATTTCTACTCAACCAATTGACTAAAGACGCAATGCTGTTCCAAGAGGGGAAGTGGCCATTTACCTACAGTTGGCGCATAATCTTGATTTCCTTGGTCGCATGGATGGAGCCCGAGCATTATCAGGGCATGGACGTCGAGATTGCTCAATTATGCAAGGGCACGAGGTATCAAAAACTTTGGTATCTTATCCAAGAAAATCGATTGAAGGATTGCACAATACAGTTTTGGCTATATTGGGATGCGCTACAGGTCGCAGTTATGTAGATTCCTTTCTTATCTAAGGAAGTGGTGGAAAAATATAGACGCGTCATAAGATTCACAATGGGCCCGCATGCAATCCATGTGAAAACAAGAAGGGACCCAGAGAGACAATGGTTAGATACGTAGTATAAACTAACTGATTCATAGTTGTATGCAGTAGTGGATGGGTGGTCTGCGACATGGAGAGAGTCGGTTGGTGTGGAAGATGTGTCAGATGTTGTGGCGGGTCCTCCACCCAATTCTCTGGTGGATCAAGAACCAGCACATGAAAGCGATCAAGAGTCACGAGAGGCATCGCCAAGGACTCAGAAATATTTAGAGGCAGAGTGAAAATACGAGGAGAAAAGGAAAAAGAGAAGACAAGAAAAAGCAGAGGCCAGCGGCACATCGCCAATGCCGGATGAACAAGTGAACCAAATCATAGCGACAATCACAACGACAACAACTGTAAGTGAGAATAAACAAAAACAACAGTCGACTGAGGGATTTCAAGAGGTATATTCGCAACTGTAATATTTAATTAATGATATGTTGGAAAGGATTCCCAGAACCATTTTGTTGCAGCAGACAGGAGAGATCAGTACAAGGAAGCGGGTTAGGATTGTGTAGATTCTGCTGCGCGCATTGGAAACCGAGAGTGAGGACGTTGATGCCTCTTTACAACAATTTGAAACAATCACGCTAGACATGAACGAGTTATCAATGCACACCTTGGTTGTAACTATAAAAGTTGGTTATTAATTTATTACTATTGTTGTTATATATTGTCCTTGGATGCCTCAACTTTAACACGGGGACCTTTGGGACTGTTAAGCTGAAAGAAATGAAAATTATGTTATATATGTTATCACATTGTTTTCTCCTTGATGTATTCTAGTTTAACTTGTTCATTAATTTATTATTACTATTGTTATTTATTGTACTTGGCTGCTTCAGCTTTAACACGGGGACCTTTGGGAGTGTTAAGTTGAAAGAAATGAAAATTATGTTATATATGTTACCACATTGTTTTCTCCTTTACATATTTTAGTTTAAATTGTTCATTAATTTATTACTACTGTTGTTATTTATTGTCCTTGGATGCGTCAACTTTAACACAGGGACCTTTGGGAGTGTTACGCTGAAAAAAATTAAAATTATGTTATATATGTTGTATTGCAGTCACTCAAAGTGTTTCATAGTTTGGACCTTCCTTATACGGTGATGATAAAACTTACTGTTATTGTACAGAACAACTATGGACTATATAAATTAAGAGAGAAGATAAAAGTTTGACCCTTGGTCTTGTGGGTAAAAGGGTTGTTTCCCCACCTTGATTGTGCACCTTGGTCTTGTGGGTAAAAGGGTTATTTATGTACCTTTATGGCACACCTTGGTCTTATGGGTGAAAGGGTTGTCTTCCCACATTTTTATGACCACTCTTGTTTACCTTTGGTCTTGTGTTGAACCTTGTTGGTCCTTATGCTAGCTATTTGGACTAAGCTGTGACCTTTTTTGGGATGCTAAGTTGGGTTGAGACCATTGTTGAGTCTGCTAGACTGAACCATGACTCGTCCTTGGGCTGCCTTGAATCGATATGTGGCATGTTGACTGTTCTAAGGTATTTTATGTGGGTGTAACATTATCGTTGGTGCCTACCATGACCTAGGCTGGGACAAAAAAAATTTCTCTTTGTGTTGTTTGGACAAAACCATGACCTCTATGAGATGTTTAGATAGATTCGTGACCTTTGTGAGTTGTTTGGACTAAGCTGTGACCTTTTTGGGCTACTAAGCTGGGTTGTGACCTTTGCTGAGTCTGCTAGAATGAACCATGACTATTCCTTGGGATTCCTTGATTCGATCTGTGATATACTAACTATTCTGAGGTAATTTTAGTGAGTGTGTTGTTGTTGGTGCCTACCTATCTCTCTCTCTCTCTCTCTCATGTATTTCAATTGTTTCGTTAGTGACTTGTATCCTAAGAGAAAAAGTCCGATCATAATATATATCTGAGTATATAAAGGAAGGTCTAAACCACATTGTTTTCTTATTTTTGTCCATTTATAATTTTATTGCATGTGCTTGACTAATTCTGTTGCACAGCTATGGGACTCTGCATCCAATAGACAGGTAGAGTAAATTACTACTTTCATGTTTTCAATTTAGTTTTGTTTTGTTTAAACAGTGGAATTCCACATGGGAATTTCTGACAAAGTTGAATAGTTATGGGTGATTTTATAGTTCTCTTTCGAGGTATATATGATAGTGGGATTGGCATAGTATATCTTTAAATTTTATTTTATTTTATTTCTATATCAATATGAACATGGTTTGTTTCCTTGATTGTAGATTAGTGGTTGTTTAAGTCACCTCTCAATAAAATGATCATATAAGTATTCATACTTCTTGTCAGCAAGCAAACTTGAAGGTATTGTTGCTAATATTTCATCTCATTTCGTTTCCATTATCTAGTGGCTAAGAGTACTTAGAGATAATTCCCATTCTTATTGATGTGAAATGGAATTAGTAGTATATTTATTTTTACTATTCTATATACATTTTGGGTGATGAGCTTCTCCATTGGAGACTAAGAAAATTACAAGGGATCCTATCTTGTGTATTCCAAAATTTCTATCTAAATTTTTAAAAATATTTTAGAGGTTACTTTTTCCTAGGATGGGCATATACATCCTAGGAATGAACTTCCAAATATTATAACATTTTTTGAAATGTTGTCTAACAATATGTCCATTCATTCTAATATCATGCAATAAGTAAATGTTGTATTGGTTTATTAGATGTGAATATTTTTTGTACATATATTTTAAATATTCCAAATTTACAAGTTCAAGTTTTGGTCATTTAAAGTTAATATGGACATCCAAATATGATTGAAACTATCTGAAAGTTGTGTAAGATGTTCATGGAACCTGAGAGAAACATGCACCTTTGTTCATTTTATAGGGGATGGTGGCTTGGCCCAAATTGGAGGAAAATGAGTTTAGGACACCATTTGCTCATCCTTTGCTTGTATATAAACTGGAATTCTCCTTTCGATGGAATCATCCACCATTATCTTCAAGTTACTTATGAATTTTCAGTCAAATTTAGATATATTGGCATGATTCTAGATGACTCGGTAGATAGTTTAACAAAGGATGCATGTTTTCCATTCCCATAAATTTATGGGATTTTTGCATTTTTCATCATTAAAGCATACAAATTAATGATTACCAAGTTACTATAGATCCATAATGGATTACCTTGTACTAGTCCTTCAAGTTCTTCAACTGCTTTTATGAAGTGAAAAAATATATTTGCACTTAACAAATGCAATTAAAAAACTTGAAGGACTAGTACAAGGTAAGCCATTATGGATCTATAGTAACTTGGTAATCATTATTTTGTATGCTTGAATGATGCAAAATTTATTTGAATATCATCATTGTCAAGCAATAACAAATTATTAAAGGGTGCGCTCAATGGTAGAGCACCTGCCTAATTATAGGTAGGAGATTGGTGGTTCGATTCTTCTGTACTCGATCATAAATTAGTGACTAACAAAACGACTAATTTTCATATAAACAACTATTAGTAGATAATTTCCAGTATCTTATAGCGCGACTAACATTTAGTCGTATTTAGCTTAGTCATTAATATGTTATCATCTAGTAGTTTATTTAGTCGTATATTTGGTCATTAATTGTGGAAATCAATGACTAAATCAATGAATAAATAAGTGACTAAATCAATGACTAATAAGTCAACCAATTAATGACTATGTGAAATACGACTAAGTTAGTCAATCTATTAGATAGTGGAAATTAGCTACTATGAGTCGCCAACTCAAAAATAGTTGTTTATAACCAAATTTTAGTCATTAATTCCTCCTTTTGTACTAGTGTGATTTTCACTTGAGTCACTTGGAGACTCATGATTTTCCTTGCTTCTTGCATAGTCCATTTGATGTTGGAGGAACTTAATCCCACACTTGGGTGAAGAGATATATGATTGAAGAAGATTGTTATTGGCAACAACATCCTTTGTTATTTCATTATGATATAGATATTCATGGGTGTATTGATGAGACTTCTTTGAGTCACTTCAACACCTTATGTTTTCTTTGCTCCTTATTTGATTCAGATTTTGGTGGAGGTTCTTCATTCACATCTTGGATGAAATAATACATGGGATCCTTACCAATGTCAGTGGGGAAGATTTGATAAAATACTTGATGCTTGTGTATGTGCCACATAATGTTCTACTTAGTCAAATGTACAAGCACTTTCATGATTCTTTGATGACGTAGCTTCTTGATGCACAATTGTATGATGTCGTTATGTACTTTCATGATCCATATTTTGTACTCATGATGTTTGGAAGGGTGCAATACAAGAAATGTGATCCTGGTATTGCTTGGTTACAGAAGCTAAAAGGATTGAAAGTTCAAAAAAGGTTTTCAAAAGATGGAGGTAAGTATTATTTGTGCAAATTTTGTGTTGATGGATTTTATCAATCCTTTTGGTTTTAGTGGTGATTTGAAAGGATATATCAATATCCAAAGATCCACATATCTTTACTTTTGGAAACACACAATTGTAGTACATAAGTGCCACTACGAAAATTGCAGCTAAAGTTTGAAACAAACTTTTGGAAGGAAAGAAGGTTATTAAAAATCCATGTTTGAAATTTATTAAGGATAAGATATATTGAGTGGGGAGGACTCTCATGTCCCCAATTAAATAATTTCCAAATAATCTACTTGCAAATAATGTTTCACCAACCTACTAGTTCCCTAAGTTGATATGGATACATAAATTTTGTAATAAGGGGATATGGGACCCAAAATTACTTTATTTTAACATATTCACATTTAAATGGGTCACATAAATGGTAAGAAAACAGGGTGGCATGGTTTCATGAAGACACTTGGAAGCTTGTGGAGCCTTTGGATGACTAGATTCCCCACACACTTGGCATGATCTTCGTCGAAATTCAAACACATGGGTAATGTAACATTATTGGAGGGTTATGTGGTGTCAAATATCATATAATGAGCCAAGGAATTACAATTGGTAAAGGAGAGTAACTCCCATGGAAGAGAAAGAAACTAGAATACAATGCGTGCCACTTGGAAGGAGATTCAATGCACTTCATGACAACACATGATGAAAGCTTCTATGAAAATTATGAAAAATTCAGACCTGATTGCAAACATATGAAACTTATTACATGACAGGGATGAAAATAGCCAGGGATTTATATGCATACATTCGAATTGGGGAAAGAATTGGAGCATGAAGAGGAAGACAAGTGTCATGAGAGTTACTAAACCACCAAGATGAGTTGGAGGATTCCCATGGAGGGAAATTATACCTTACAAGGCCTCATGATGTTAAAAAAAATATTTAATGAGTAAGGAGAAGAGATTTTGATCATTTTTTAATTGGCCTTTGGCAATTTGGAGATATTTTGCTTGTCCATTACACTGTGAGTGTTTACTCTCCCTGCTTGTGCACCAATTTCGAGGGACTTGGATTCCTTTCTATTATACCCAAATCCTGTCACCACCATGTGATAAGACCTTTGAATTACATGTTTTCCCTAAATCCCAGCTCTTAGAGTGGAAACCAATGTTTTTGTCAATTCTACATGAAAAAACTCAGCATTGCGCTTTCCTTGTGGCCCATGAGTGGTACCTTGTTCGCACCACCTGTATCCTATTTGCCATAAGCGGTGCCACTACCTGTGGTCTTTGGTCCATAAGTGTTTCTCATCTAAACCGCTCTTTCATAAGAGAAGAAAAGTGGCACCCTGGGTAAAATGGGAAAAAGAGAAGTTTCTCGAGGCTTCTAGATCATGAGTCTCGTGTCCTCCCTTATCCCTATCATTGTGGGTCAGTTGAGCTTGAGATCCCCCATCATAGGATCTTAGAGGCCACCTCATCCACAAATCTCTCAACTATTCCTATCCATTGAGACTTATAAATACAAGCTCATGTCCATAGTTGAGGGGGAGAACTATAGAGGTATTGTTATGTTGTTGGATTGACCACTTAGACCAAGCCATTGGAGAGCATAGAGAGAAAAGTTCGAGCTTATGGGGATGAAGTGTTTGTCTTGTAGAGATTCTTGTCGACACTAAGGAAATGGTTGTAAGATTCTCCATACATCTTTAATGCAAAGCTGATTTCCATCCCACATTACTGTTGTTTTGATTTCACATGTACATGTTGTTAGATTCCTTAGTCACTAACATGGATAAGTAGATGATTTTCTGGTAGTTTTGATGTGTTTGCATGTTTGATTTGTTCGTAGGTACACAGGTTCACTATCGAAGCAGCATTCCAGGTGTCTACGACATCCAGGGAAGGTCTTCATCCTTTGTCATTCACTCATTTGTTCTGGATATGAACCATTCAGACCAGAGGAACAACTTCTGTCCACAAAAAGGTGAAATATTCATGGTTACAAATCTTGTGACTGCATTGGGGATTGATACATATATCAATTAATCTGATATTCCTTAGTTCTTGAACTCTTGTTCGAATCTAGGTTCCATCTCCAACTCTCTTCAGTCAGAAATGCTATTTGACTCAGTGAATTTCGATTTGAAACTTTTGGATCTATTCAAATCTGAAGTATTTCAGCTTTTTATGCTCTTTTTACTATCAGTACATCAATTTTTTCCTTGATCTGATCTTTTTCTAACTTGATCTGTCGTTCTCCTTTGTGTTTTGGATCTATATAAGGAACCACTCTTATGTTGTTTGTGAGAAGCAGTGCCACCTCTTGGAACCTGTTAGTAGTACGTGGTGCCACTGCCTGAGTCCTATTATCCAGAGGTGGTGCTCGTCCAGAACCGCTCTGTCAAGACCCCTCTAGCGCGGTGCCAGGTAAGCCTTATTCCAAGACTATTTTTTGTCATTTTTTGCAAAAAAATTGAGTTGATTTGCTTTCAGCCCTGCACTGTCAGGCTTATATGTTAGAATCTGATGCTTATGGTTTGAAATTTTGTGGTAAAAAATCGGTTTGATTGAATAATTCAAAATCTAGATTAGGCTTGTTGATTGTCCATTTTCTTCCATGCTTGTTGGTTGTCTTTGTGAAAGGATTTCTTTTTCTAAAGCTTAGGTGTTAGTGAGCTCTCTTTTCATTTCTATCATATAGACCAAAAGAAAAACGTTTAATTAGCATCTTGATTTCATTTTTTGTTTCCATAGAAGACTTCTTTTTCGCTTGTTTAAAAAGAAATTTTTTGACTGAGATTAGGTCATTATCATTAGTGAGCATAAGACATTGGATTTCTGATTGGCCTCACAAGCTTTCAGGTTCTCTATGTTCTTTTGTCTCTTTGCATTAGTACTATCTCATCAAAATAAAATAAAATTGTAGCTTTAAGTTAGATCTATCTATGCTTTAAAAAAAATCGAAAAATAGAGTGCATATGCATATAGTGTGCTTCTTGTTTTTCTTTTAGGAAAAGAGACTCCTCCATTTTGATTACTTTCAGAAAAGAGAAATGAGATTGGAAAGTGTTGCTTGTATTTTATTTTGTGTTCAATATTGTTGTATAGAAATTTTTGATTTTGAGGCAAAAGAAAATACTCTCTTTCCCTCTCGTAGGTAGGCATACCACAAACGGTAAAGTGAAATATTTGCATATGCATATTGCATGGTTTTAATTTTTCTGTCAAAACTCCATGCATTCACCTAACCGTACACTTTAAAATTAACTGTAGTTATAGTTTAAAATTTACATAGCAATTTGAGCGATAGGTTAGAGACGTGTTCGGGCATCATTAAGCGTAGGATTTGTCGTTACTTGTCCACGTTACATCCTGGGACTCGCGCGGTTCTTCCACGTACTGTTGGTGTATCAAATGGCCTTTCACGTACCCTTGAGGTATATAGAAAGGTACTTCACATACTTGATTTTATATCAGAAGGCCCCTTGTGTATGGTTATGCATTAGATAGCACTACTACCGATTTGAGCTCCCACGTACGTTGCGTATATTGGGAGAATCTACTAGGATACCTTATCCATCTGAGGAAAGCCCTTTGGTCGTCTTGCTTGGAGCCATACACCAAAAACAGCATTCGGGGATATTACTATGCATGTGCCCTTGAGGTATATCGTGAGTGGCACCTTCTTGACAATCCTGGTGAGAGACCTGACTATCTGAACTCCTCCTGTCATTTAAGTTTTCTTGTTTGACCTATATCTTGAGTAGGGAATTTTTTGGTGTGTTTTCTAGTTTTTGAGCCCCTAGGTTAGATAGGAGATGTACAAACTGGTTGAGCTAAAATAGTCTAGAAGAGTACAGGGCATGCCCACCGATTTTATTCTTGTTTCAGGAGAAAATCCAATGGAAGCTATCGACCAAGGAGTTGTTATGACCTCCCAAGTGGGAGATAATGTGGCTGCAGAAAGTGGAGGACCATATCTTTCACACTCACCTCCCTTGGTCTAACAACCTTCTCGGGGTAATACTTTGTTCCATTCTCCCATAGAAGGTCATGTTGATGATACTACCCGTCTGGATTATGGTCCCAATGCTCCATTTTGGGATACCTCTATAGGACAGGCCATTGCCTCATTTGGCACTCGTTTAAACTTTTATGAAGAATTTTCTCCAAATGAAGAAGAACGTAGACAATACCATGCATCCATTCTCCGTGCACAGGAGATTGAAAATAAAATAGACGACATATTGGGCACACCACCATCACGTTCCACAATTGTTCCTATGGGATATCGTTCACTTGCTGATTCTATGAGACCCATTGAACCGATTATAGATCGCACAGTAACTCAACAAAACCTAGGTTAAACTACCAACCCCACCACCTCCCATATTACATCTGTTCCCAATCCTCCTAGGTCTTCCACACCTGGGGCTCAACGTTCAATTCCTGTTTCGTCATTACCTTCTAGTGCCGGGGGGAAAACCCTGGCACGACCTACGTTATCTGGCACTGGAATTGTATCTAGTCAAGGATATACCTCTGGTATAGAGCAATCTATAGTTTATGTCCCTCCCACCCACACTAATGTGGTTAATCCCCCATCTAGTTCAGGTCAGCCCTTGGGGGAGCAACCTGTAACCAATCAAACCTCTTGGGGTTATGGTTATACAAAAAATCAAATACCTGTAGGAAACATCAATTATCCACCCAATCCTATAGGAATACCTTATGCTGGAATTCCATATCCTAGTAATACTTTCACACCATGGGGGCAACCTAACTAGTCCTACATGCAAGCTATTGGGGGGATACCTATACATACTCCGGGAGGTGCCAGAGGACCTCCTTATGGACAACAACCTGTCTATTATTCACTTATGGTCCTACTGGTAACTATATGCCATATCAATATTACCAGTATGTGAAACCCAACCATCAGTTACCTTTCCTAGCAACTTTGGACTTGCCTGATTTGTCCAAGTTGATCAATGACCCCATTCGACATAATCCCTTGTGGCCTCCCATTCTGGTAAAGTTACCATTGGACATTCCAAAGTTCGATGGGAAGCAGGGAGATGGTCCAAAAACCCATGTCATGACATTCCATCTGTGGTGTTCCTCAAAATCCCTTATGGATGATTCAGTTCGTTTAAGACTCTTTCAGCGAACTTTGACCAGTACAGTCACGAAATGGTATATTGAACTTCCGCAACACTCGTTTGTGGATTTTGGCTCGTTGGAAACTATATTTCTTACACACTTTCAGCTTCCTATTCATTACGAAATGAGTACTGATCTCTTAACTTCTCTGTGAAAGAACACATCCACCCATAGATCTGATCATATCCATGAGTGGGGAAAGTGGAGAAGACTTATTAAGGCTCGTATTCTGGACCAGTTATTAGCTGATTGGTTAACCAAATCTTTGTTTCCTCTGATTGCCTGAGATGTGGCTATGGGTGGTGCCGTTACTCAATACCAAGCCATTAGTCAAGCCCAGTATCTGGACTTGGTCTATTCCCAGTCTGGAACTTTTTATGACTTGATTCCTCAAGCTCCTCACCCAAGCACCGATCCTGCAAAGCCAGCAGCAGAATTTCCTGTTGATGGGATTGTTGGTTCAATCCAGTCCCCTTCAGCAGCAAAAATTACCAAGGAACCCCAGAATGCCACCCCTAATCCTTCAACTCCCAAGGTTTCCACCGAGGTCAATTCTATTTAGAGTATTCAAACCTCTGGCAATAATAAAAATAATGGTAAAAATAAAAATTAAAAACCTGGAAACCAATAGGAGAACCCAAAACCAGCCAACAATGATAACGATAAAGGGAAAAGAAAAGAAAAATATCCATGTCTGCTATGCATAGGTGACCATTTCACAAAAGAGTGTCATCGTCGGGATGGAATCACCCAATTTTTGAAAACAAATCCCGCACCCGCAGTTCTCACGGATCCTTTTCCCTCTCAACAACAACTGATAGACCACATGTCTAATCAAGGAAACTCTAGCTCGTTAGAGGAAATTCGTATGATGTCCTCAGATACCATTAGTTTGCAAACTCGAAGTCAGAATTATGACAAACCCGTAGACAAGAAAGAACACCATTCTTCTTCAGGAAAAGCTCCCTCTACAGGTTCTCCTGAATCCTCGTCTACTGTCCCCCTAACCATCAAGAAGCCTACTCTCGATATGATTTTGTGTCCACCCAAGAGTACTCTTAGGAAGGTTTTTGTTAACCCTAATGCCCGAGCTGCTCAATTTTATAATGTAGTTGAAGATCTCGCTCAGGCACCATGTGCAATATCTACCTTGGAAGTGCTCCAAAGTTGTCCTACACAACGCAAAAACCTATGAATCGCGTTAGGAGCTTTAGACATGGACAATTCTAATTTGATTCTTTTCAATGTCGAGAAGTATAAGTCTAGACTACCTCACAAAATTGCTTTCCAAATCATCAAGAAAGTAGTCGAAAAGAAAGTCTTTAGGACTGTCTTAGATGAAGGAGCTTCAACTTCAGTTTTGTCCCTGTCTTGTTGGAAAGCTATTGGCTCTCTTGAGCTTGTAACATCACCTACAACTTTGAAGGCCTTTGATGGATGAGGTTTCCAGCCCCATGGTCTCATATCAGCCCTTGCATTTGAGCTTGGGAGAAAAACTATTTTTGTTCAAGTAGAAGTAGTGGACGCCCTGTTAGATTACAACCTCTTTCTAGGAATAAATTCGTTTTACGCCATGACTGCTGTCGCTTCAACAGTATTTCGAACAGTCCAATTTCCACATCTAGGGAGAATTGTTACCATTGATCATCTTGATTTCTGTACATCAGATGTTATGACCTCTACAACTAATAACATCCCTATGTTAGGCCAGTCCCCTCCTCCTTACCAGTCGATTGGGGTAGGCATGTTGAACGATTCATCCCTTATGGGGATTTTTTCGTCCACTCCTCCTAACACAGACACACCGACAGTGAATATGATTGTGTCATTCGATTGTGAGCCCAACAACAAACAAATTGTTGAGTCCACCTCATTGATTCCACATGAAGAAAATGTACAACACCATTCAAGCCATTTTCAATGATCACACTGATGAGCTTCATCTGGTGGCTTCGGATCCTTACCACCTGCCTTACTGGTTAGAACCATCTCTTCTTATTCTAGATTATCTCTCTAAGACTTTTCCTTCTGACGAGTCCATTATGGAGACTATGAATATGAATGAGTCCATCTAGGAGGATCACCATCATAGATCCCTGGTCCTCCCCAACATTAGTTCGGTTAACCATGACTTTGCATCCTTGTTTTTCACTGATATTGTCAACACACCTCAAAGTCCTATATTGTTGCAAGACATAGATTCTGAAGAAAACCTTTGCAACATTACTCAAACAAATCCGATTGACATATCAGCCAAGCCTGGTACCATCGAGCATGTTCATGTTGGGCAGAACTGCTCGGCAGATGAATCTGAAGTATACAAGGCACTTTTCAAAGAATTTTGTGATATTTTTTCCTGTTCTTATGAAGAAATGCTGGGGATAGACCCATCCATTGTGCTCCATTAAATTAAAACCTATCCCACGGCTAAACCTATTAGGCAAAAAATAAGGCAATTCCATCCACGGATGGCCGCAGCTATTAAAGCTGAGATAGAGAAACTTCTCAAAGTTGGGTTTATTTATCCCATACCCATGATGGAATGGGTATCAAACGTTGTCCCTATCAATAAAAATCAGGGCACCATTATAGTAAGTATCGATTTTAGAGACTTGAATAAATCTTGTCCCAAGAACAACTTCCCTACTCCACATATCGATCAGATTATCGACAACCATGCTGGAAGTGTCATCTTCTCATTCATGGATGGCTTTTCTGGCTATAATCAGATTGAGATATTACCCACTAATCAGCACAAGACGCAATTCATTTTCCCATGGGGAACCTTTACGTATAGGAAGTTACCTTTTGGCTTGAAAAATGTTGGAGCCACTTTCCAGCATGCGATGTCCTATGCATTTCATGATATTAAACATATTGTTGAACCATACCTTGATGACCTCTTTGCTCATTCACAGCGATGGGAAGACCACCCTGGTCATCTTAGAGATATTTTCCTGAGATGTCGTCATTATAATATACAGCTCAACCCGCATAAATGTGTTTTTTGCGTGAGACAGGATGTCTGTTAGGTTTTGTGGTCTCTAAGGATGGCATCTGGATAAACCCTTTGAAAATTGCCTACATTTTAGCTCTACTAGCCCCAACAAATCTTCTCGAACTCCAAATTTTGCAAGGGAAGGCAAAATTTCTCCACCGTTTCGTGTGCAATTTTACAGAGAAAACGCACGGTTATATGTGTCTCCTCAAGAAGGACACTCCATTCCTCTGGTATGACCAAGCCCAATGCGCCTTTGATAATCTCAAACACGCTCTGACTCATTCACCCGTGATACACCCCCCAGATTATTCGAGGGAATTTCTCTTCTATATTGCTACCTTCACTACTACCATCGCTATGGTTTTGGTGCAAGAAAATCCCAACGGTCAAGATCACGTGATTTACTATGCTAGTAAGAATCTTATGGATTCTGAAACCCAATATTCACGCATGGAGAAGTTAGCATTGGCCACGCTCATTGCTGTACAAAACTTTTGTCACTACATTTTGCTCCACATGACCACCGTATTGGCAGACCATAACCCTATGTATTACGTATTAACTCATCAGGTGCTCGGAGGCAAGTACTCATGATGGATAGTCATATTACAGGAGTTTGATCTGGAATTTGCCAAAGCCACATCAAAGAAATCCTTGGTCTTTGTCGAGCTCATGTGTGATCTTCCCTGTGCTTCGATGGAATCTGAGCCCAGTGATTCATTTCCATATGAATTCTTGTTCCTGATAAGCACTATTGACCCATGGTATGGAGATATGCTTATTTATCTCCAAACACAAATATTTCAGCCAAATCTATCCCGTGACGATCGCCGCTGTATCCGTCACCACGCGAAATACTACCTCATCCTGAATGATACCTTGTATAGATGTGGGATTGATTCTATTCTCTGGTGATGCCTCACCCATGAGGAAGTTGAACATGTGCTAAATGATTGCCACTCTGGAGCATGTGGCAGTCATTTATTTGAGATGGCTACAGCCCAGAAAATCCTTCGCATTGGCTATTTCCGGCCTTCAGTATTTAAAGATTGTCACGAGGCAATTAGAGGAAATTTAGGGTCTAAAATGGGCCTTATAAGAAAACGCGCCAAGAATAAATTTTGTGAGTTGGAATTCAGGAACCAATATAATTTCAATAAAATGAGTCAACCATAATGGCTGAATTGAAATATTTGTCATAAAAGAAAACTACTTTTTTGTTCGTATTTTTTACATATCTCCCTATGTTTTTACTCAAATTTCGAGCGAGAGAGCTCATTGGATGCGATATTCAATTCTGCATATAACAAGTACCCACACTGCATACTTTTGATGGACCTCTCTTCCCCAAAAATAAGAAATACTTGAAAAAATGTGATGATGACATCATCATCACGTTTTTTTAGGTATTTCTTATTTTTGGGGTAGCGAGGTCCATCAAAAGTATGCAGTGTAGGTACTCGTTGGATGCGGAATTAAATTATACATCCAATGAGCTCTCCTACTTGGAATTTGAGTAAAACCACAGGGGATATGTCGAAAATACAAACAAAAAAAGTAGTTTTTTTCATTCTTCCTCCAAAATTAATAACTATTATTTTATTATTTTAACTATTATTTTATTATTTTAACTATTATTTTATTATTTTCCTTAGGAGGCCCATTTTATACCTCAAATTTCCTCTAACATATTAATAAATTGCCACCTTGTCAACATTTTTATCCCAAAAAGCGCTCGCATCCTGCTCCACTACACCCCGTCATTGCCGTTGGCCCATTTGCCAAATGCGGGATTGATTTTATGCATTGTAAGCCTACCTCAGCTGGGGGGCATGGTTACATCATCGTAGCCGTTGACTATTTTACAAAGTGGGCTGAGGCCATGCCTACATATGAGGAAGATGGTAAGACAGACGCTGTCTTCCTATTCAATCATATCATAGCTAGATTTGGAGTCCTGCAGTCCATTGTTACTGATCACGGATCACATTTCTGTAATCAAATGATGGAGGAACTAAGTGATAAGCTAGGTTTTCTCCATGAAAACTCTACGCCAAATTATCCGCAAGCTAATGGTCAGGTAGAGGCCATTAACAAAGTTTTGAAAACTATGCTTCGTCGGATGGTTGGAGATCATAAATCCAACTGGCACCACATCCTTTTCTCCGCTCTTTGGGCTTATAGGACTTTGGTGAAAACAACTACTGGTTTCACACTTTTCTAGCTTGTCTATGGACTCAAATCTGTCTTACTGATTCAATGTTAGATTCCATCCTTAAAACTTGGCATCGAACTTCTCCCAGACCCTTTCGCAGAGGAAGAAATATTTTTGTACTTGAACAACCTTAACGAAACTCGGAGAGATGCTGCCTCGGCTAATGAGGCACATAAGAAACATGTCAAGGCACAGTATCATAAATTCATCCAACCTTGTGCCTTTAACGAGGGTGACCTAGTTTTGACTTACGACCAGAGATATGACAAACTAGGGAAATGAAATTTCAAGTCCATGTGGTATGGTCCTTTCGTCATTTCTAAAGTTTTAGAGAAAGGGGCCTACGAGCTCATTGACTACGATGGAAACCCTTTAGGGAAACCTTGTAATGGGTTGTACCTAAAGAGGTACTATTCCTAGGTCTTTCTTGGATAGTATCTTATATATATGTATATTGCTTGACTTTCAGTGTGCTTTTAGTATTTTCAATATGGTTTTGAGTTTAGTGTATGCATCTGTTTATACCATGTTTTGGTCATGCAAAGCAGATGGCTTTCTACGGCTTCGTTGATGGTGCCTTCCGCCACACCTTGAATATTTTCTCAAATGCTTCCTCTGTTCCCCATCTGAATATTTGGTCAGTTGAGGAGTGGTTTGTATTTGTCCTGCTACCAACAACATCGCTGAGTATCAAGCAGTCATAGGTCTTCTGACTAAAGCTGCCTCCCAACATGTTCGCAATATGGTAGTCTTGATGGACTCACAACTCATGGTTTGTCATCTAAACCATGTTTATACCATTAGGAAACATGTGCTTCTCTGCCTCTTCCGGAGGGTACGCTTGTTAGAAAGGCCATTTGAAACCATCACCTACAGGCATATCCCTAGAGAACATAATGTAGTTGCTGACTCATTAGATAATTACATCCTAGATTGGCATATTTCCCATTCATGATGTTAAAATCAAACATGGCTCATTGTAAATAAACAATTAGAGACAAATAAAACTCATGTAAAATACATCCACCATTTGAGACATGTAAACACCAAGTAAAAGTCTCTCTCTCTCTCTCTCTCTATATATATATATATATGAACATGTTTTACAAAAATAGGTCACGAGACCTCATTTGAAGCATGTAGGATTTCAGGTAAAAATCACCATACAAAATCCTGAAGCTATCAGCTTTCAGTATATACATTATGCATACATCGTCTAGTGATGCTCATGGTAGCACATCACTGCTCGGGCTACTCCACATAGCAATCTGCTAAACTGACCCGGTACTCCTGCTGTAGGTCTCTGATACCTCAGAGGGAGGTCATCAATGGAAGCGTCAGGGATGTCTAGGGTCAACCTCTCCAGGTTTTCCTCTAACTCCCCAGTCACATCGTCACCTTGTGGTACGAAGCAGGCTCCAACTCATCTATCCAATGGGGAAGCTCCCCCAGGTCATGCTATTCCAACGTCTACATGAAAATATTCAGGTCTCGTTACTTAACATAAAAAATATAAAACATAAAAAACATAAAAACATAAAAACACTTTTTCCATTTGGGGTTTTTTGCTTCTTACCGATGTCTCCTCACTGTCCACCAGGTGGGAGCAGTAGGTTAGGGTCTCTGCTGAAGTCCGTACCCGCATAAGCATAATCCTCCACGATGAGGATTTGATCTCTCAGCCATTGGAAGAATGGGTCACCGAACTTCACCTTCCCCCTGCCCGCTATAGTACAGGCCATAATCTGGACCCACCTCTGCATGCGAGGGTCCCATGCTCTCAGCTCTGTAAAGATCACCTGGGGTCTCATCTGTGGTACCTGCTTGAAGAAGAAGCAGGCTAGGATGGAACCAAAACTAAACTGCTTCAGTTCCTCCTGCTGACACTTGGTCAGCTGATCCTTGAATATCGAAAGCAGGGCTTCTGCCCAATTGAAGACTGTAGGCTTCATGGCCTCTATGGCATAGAGCATATGTGCCCTAGAATCCTGGTGCACTCCTTGGCTTTCCGCCACTCTCTGCATAGTAAACAATATAGTCCATAGAGGTCCATCCATCACTGCCTTTATGGGTCTTTTCTTCCCCGATGTCCTTGTTCCAGGGACATAGTGATGGTTTATCAACTCCTGTGTAGTGATGTCCCCTCTGCGTGAACCAGTCAGTGAGATGGGAGCACCCCATCTCGAAAGGCCAGTAAGGAATTAGATATCCTCTACCTCAACTGTCAGAATATGAGCCCCAACCTCAAAGTGTTGTTGCTCCGGATTCCACATCCAGAGTATATGCTCAAGCAATCGCTCGTGTGATACCATACTAGGAGTCTAGAAGAATTTTAGGAGTTCACAGTCTCTTAATGAGTCTATGCAACCCGCACTCCTTTTTCCAAAGGCATCATCATTATCATACTGTCTCTCTTTCCATATGACCATTTTTTATCAGCTAGAACCTGCCAAAAACAATCACAAGACCCATTAGAATCATTCTTAATCTTTCAAATCAAATGAAATTGTCTATTTTTGCTTGTGTGAATAGTTTTACATCTTCATGGCCGACACTGCCTGTGCACCATTGAAGATAGGCGGTGGCATCGCCTGTGTGCTGTGTTTTCGGCGTGGTTCTAGTGGGGTACAATGTATCCCACAAGGGATAAGTGTGGTGCTTGCTTCCATGATTTTAGGGCTTGCCATACAAGCCCAAAACACCATCAAAAGTAAAAAATAAAGGCATAAAATGAAAGAGTAGGGTCTAGGCTATTACCTGGAACTGACGGCGCTCGAATCCGACAGTGGAAACTCCCAATATCAGAAACTGAATATCTGACTAGGAAAGTGCTCCAAATTCTCTCCACTATGGGTAAATAGTAAAATGATTTGATTTTTCACTATTTACATGACTTTTATACACATTTTTGGGTTTGACATGCTATAGTTTTGGTTTAAAATCACTTATTACTCAAAATTTATCATTTGTAATCCCTTAATGTTAGTTATTGGTGCATTTAACACTTGTTTTGAGTCGTTGCAGGATAGAAGAATAGTAGCAGTAAAGTATTGGGAGTTCATTTTTTGACTTTTTCGTACTACCATAAAACAGAAAAATTCGTTGAGCGTTTATTACGACACTTTGGTCACACTCTCGAAACTCAGTATCAAAGGTTCAAGTCCATTTATGATTCTTTTCAGGATCGTAAAATCTCTCATAGTGAAAAGAAACCTAATGGAGTCTTCTTTAAACTCTTTTCAGGTTCCTTAAATACAAAAAGATTGTCTAGTGATCTTGTCTTCTTCACGCTCGTTAAACATTTGAAGAGTCATCTCTCTGACAGTAGGTTATCTCTTTTTTGGTTTGGATAGACTATTTATGAAAAAGGAACACTCTAGCCAATCATGACTGAAAGAGTTCTCTAAGGTATGATTTTATACTTTTTCGGGCCTTACGGACTAAATCATATGAAAAAGGACCCTTTGGAGTCTTCTTCTGTGATCGTTCAGACTCTCTAAACATGAATGATACCAAGTTTTCTTTCATTGGACTCATTAAATTAAACATTGAGAGACCTGTTTTTGGGAACGAACCCCTCCTCTCTTAGGTTTGTAAAACATATGAGTTTTTACTTGTCTTCAGACGAGCTATACCAAGTGTTTATTACCCTCTTTGAACTCATAAAACCGAAAAGACGCACTCATCAACCATGATGGGGAAAATGGGAAGGAAATCATTTTGCAAATAATGGAAGTAGTTTGTCGTTACCTTTGAACATGGCACTTGTCTACATATCATTTCATTCAATTGTTTATTATGCTGATCTCCATGACGATCCACTCTCATGAGTCATGCCACTCCTTTGGGTCTTTCAAAATAATGCATTGTCCATTGTCGCATTGTGTGTTTGTCCCGTCTAGTCATGCTACCAAGTCTTTTTATCGTGCCGCCCGATGTTCAAAGGGAAGTTGAAGAAGTTTACCTCTGCAGTCAAAACAATCTTTGTGTCAGTACTTTTGAGTCAGTCCTATGGTTACTACATTCACATCATTCCAGAACTATGTTCCGAGTTTCATGTCGTCGATGTGGGACTCATCATGGCCATCCTTCGATGAGACTTTTCCCGTCGACATTAGCTCATCATCTGGGAAATAGTCTTAGAAACAAAAACTTAGTACCTTGAGATCTGTATGCCTTAATGACATATTCTCTCGGTCTTGACATGGGTTCACATCATTGACCTTTGATCAATAGAATCGACTGGTTGTTCGACATCAGGACATCTATTCACACTTAGTAGATTGTACTAGGGTACCTTGGGAATCATTGACATCAATGGTGATCTCCCTCGCACTTGTTAACGGTTCACATAATTGGCCGGTAATCAAGTGGTTTCTACCATGTTTGACTTCAAATCATTGTAATCACATGGATAGAATCATACTTTGCGGAAGACGAGACAAAGACCCTAGGTATTTGTTTAAGCGCTCATTGCTTTTCCCCAGGTTGCAATGGAGTTTTGTATATGTATCATGGATCCACATTTGTATGGTCATGGCTATGCTCAAATTTGCGTCTATATGACATAGATATACATTGTATGTCTGGTAGATATGTCCAAGTTTGAGTCCTCTATTACATGGATCTATGCTATATTCTAGTAGCCATGCTTGTTTATTCCTCCCATGGATCTGCCTTGTATTGGTCTGTAGCCATGAGTTGGTTACTTGTGTCTATGAGTCAAAAATATTGATGTACTACAGATGCCTACTTGATGACATGCTTCAATTGAGCTGACATTTTCACCTCGAAGTGACAACTTGTTCTCTCAGAGCTCTCATTTATCATATCCATCTAAGTCTCATGCTTTGGGGGGAATTCTGTTATACCCAAATCCTATCACCACCATGTGATAAGACCTTTGACTTACATGTTTTGCCTTAATCCCAGCTCTTAGAGTGGAAACCTATGTTTTTGTCAATTCTACATGAAAAAACTTAGCACCATGCTTTCCTTGTGGCCCATGAGCGGTACCTTGCTCACACCACCTGTATCATGTTTTCCATAAGCTATGCCACCACTTGTGGTATTTGGTCCTTAAGCATTTCTCATCTAAACCGCTCTGTCATAAGAGAAGAAAAGCGGTACCCTGGGTAAAATGGAAAAAAGAGAAGTTTCTCAAGGCTTCTATATCTTGAGCCTCGTGTCCTCCCTTATCCCTAATATTGTGGATCAGTTGAGCTTGAGATCCCCCATCATAGGATCTTAGAGGCCACCTCATCCACAAATATCTCAACTATTCCTATCCATTGAGCCTTACAAATACAAGCTCATGTCCATAGTTGAGGGGGAGAACTATAGAGGTATTGTTATGCTGTTGGATTGACCACTTATCCCAAGCCATTGGAGAGCATAGAGAGCAAAGTTGGAGCTTATGGGGATGAATTGTTTGTCTCATGGAGATGCTTGTTGACACTAAGGCAATGGTTGTAAGTTTCTCCATAAGTCTTTAATGCAAAGATGCTTTCCATCCCACATTACTGTTGTTTTGATTTCACATGTACATGTTGTTAGATTCCTTAGTCACTAACATGGATAAGTAGATGATTTTCTGGTAGCTTTGATGTGTTTGCATGTTTGATGTGTTTGTAGGTACACATGTTCACTATCGAAGAAACATTCCAGGTGTCTACGACATCCAGGGAAGGTCTTCATCCTTTGTCGTTCACTCATTTGTTCTGGATCTGAACCATTTAGACCAGAGGAACAGCTTCTGTCTACAGAAGGTGAAATATTCTTTCCCTTAAAGCCCTTGTTTTGCAGCTAAAATAGTGTGGGATCGAAAATAAGGAAGAGAAACTAGTTTTGGCCATACTCTCGAAGCTTGGCCCTGACTATTCAGTGTTTGTTTCGATCTTCCATGCCACCAGGTTGACAGCTCGAGCCTGGAAGATGCTTAAGCTTGTAGATTTCATGGAATCCCTCAAACAAGAACGAGATAAGTTGGTGATGATGGGCACCATGAAACCTTCCAAAGACCAAGATTTGGTTGCTGGAGATTTAAGGGTGGATTCAAAAAGCAAGAAAAGAGTAAAAATCAACTTGAGCAAAAGAGAGACAAGAACAAGTCTCAAGAGGAGCCCCAAGGTTCCAAGAAGAACTTCCAGAAGAAGAAGAACAAAGGAGAAATGAGCAAGTGCGCATACTATAGTAAGGGATATCATCCTGAGAGCTCTTGTATGAAGAAGCAAATTGACATCTTGACCCAACTCCTGGAGAATAATAACATCTGCCTTCCTGATTGCTCAAAGAAGAGGGAAGGAGGATGAAATTAAGAGGATAGAGAGAGAGCACATGCCTTGGTTTATGGCACATCAAGCTCACCTAGCTTCATCATAGACTCTGGAGCTTCTAGACATATGGTTTCAACAAAAGAGGCATTCTCCTCTCTTGACATGTCGAAAGGTACACCAATAGTTTTGGGAGATGACTCTCTCACTGGTAGTTTGGGGAAGGGAAGGATTGATCTTGACCATGGTAAGTTCAATAATGTGTTGTATGTTCCAGGTATTTCCTCTAATATCTTGTTAGTGTATTGGATGACTCACACTGGGTCTCCAAAGAAGGTCATCTTCTCCCCTCATGATGTTGAAATCACTGAGATTTCAAATGGTAAAGTCATAGCAAAAGGTGTTGTTGATCACACTTCGAAGGTATACATGTTTTCCCATTGTCTACCCTACTCAAACTCCTCTACTCTTCTGATTCATGCTAATGAGGCAAGCAAGCTTTGGCATGAAATATTTGGCCATCTTAACTACAAGTATATTTCTGATTTGAGTGAAAACGATATGGTCATAAGGTTACCAAAGATCAAGTTTTCCAAGGGATTCTGTCAAGGTTGTATCCTAGGAAAACACCCAGAGCACAAATTTGAGAGAGCTAGTCATGAGAGAACCTCTGCACCTCTTGAGTTGATCCACAGTGACATCGCCGGTCCATTTCCTCATATGTCCATGAGTCAAGCCAAATATGCACTGATCTTCATAGATGACTTTTCCAGGTATTGTTGGGTTTACTTCCTAAAGCATATGTATGAAGTTTTTGACCTCTTCAAAGTCTTTAAAGCCTTGGTTTAAAACCAGTCTGGGAGGAAACTCAAGATCCTCATATCTGAAAATGGTGGTGAGTATGTCAAGTCTGAGTTCATTCAGTATTGTAAAGATGCAGGTATTCAGATGCATCATTCGATCCCTTACACACCAGAGAAAAATGGTGTTGCTGAGAGAAAGAACAGGTCACTGAAGGAGATGGCAACCGGCATGATGTAGGCTAAGAATTTTCCATCAAAGTTTTGGGATGAGGCTATAAACTGTGCATCCTACATCCAGAATAGGGTGACTCATAAGCATATTGATGGTATGACTTCTTTCAAATATTGGAGTGTGCACAAGCTAGATGTGACCCATTTCAGGATTTTTGGCTCAAAGGCGTGGGCTAGAATTCCAATGGAAAAGAGAAAGGATTTGCAACCCCAAAGCCAAGATTGCATATTTGTTGGGTATTTTGAAGATTCAAAAGGGTACAATCTTATCAAATTGAGCACTAACAAAGCTTTCATTGAAAGAAGTGTTCAGTTCCAAGAAGAGCCTTTAGTAGCAGTTGAAGTTGGAGAGTCTTCTTCACCACCAGATCCATTGATTGTAAGTGGAGAGACTAATGAGTTTGCTGATTTTGATATGTCTGATAATGATGATTTGATTGCAGATATTGACATTCCTACATACCAAAATGGGCATCAAAGACAATTCATGCAGCTGGGGAACTAGCTAGAAATGCTAGTGACACTAGGAGGACTAGATCTCAGTTTGAGAATGCCCTTTGTATGAAAGATCCTTTATTTGCTGAGAAGTGCTATCTGATGGTTGAATCAGATCCACATAAATATGAATATGCAGCACATGATCCAATATGGCAAACATCCATGAAAGAAGAATTCATCTCGCTCCAGAAGAACAACACTTGGGAACTGGTTGATCTTCCCCCAAGAAGGAAGCTAGTTCAATGTAAGTGGGTTTCAAGACTAAGTTTTCTGCTAATGGTTCACCTTTGAAATATAAGGCAAGATTGGTAGCCAAGTGCTACTCACAAGTACATGGTATTTACTACAATGAAACCTTTGTACCAGTGGTAAAGATATCATTGTATGGGCTCAAGCAAGCCCCCAGGGCTTGGTATGCCAAGATTGATGGCTTTCTGTTGTCATTGGGTTTTGTTTGATGCAAGTCTAATCTTAATTTATATTTGAATATGATTCATGGTTATTTGATGATTATTTTATTTTATGTGGATGACCTTCTAGTTACAAGAAGTTCAAAGAAAGAGATTGCCTCCTTGAAGGATGCAATGAACCATGCATTTTCTATGATAGATTTGGGATTGTTTAGCCAATTTTTGGGTCTCAAAATTGCTCAATCCCAACATGGAATAAAAGTACATCAGTCCAAGTATGCCTTAGATTTTCTGAAAAAATTCAACATGAAAGATTCCAATCTAAGCAAAACTCCTTTCCTTTCAGGAGTTAAGCTTGAAGAAGCAAGTTCTTCTCCTATGGTAAATGATACACTGTATAGGCAGTTGATTGGGTGTTTGTTTTATCTTACACACACTTGAACTGATATACCTTATGCAGCTAGTGTGGGTTCAAGATACATGGATCAACCTCATGATATCCACTGGAGGACAACCAAAAGGATCCATATGCACTACATCAGACAACTTGTGCATGATGGTACCATTCATCTACTCTTCTGTGCATCTTCAGAACAAGTAGCAGACATCTTCACCAAATTTTTTTGTGAGAAGACATTCAGCAATATCAAATCACTACTGGGGATTTCTGATCATGCTATGAAGCATGATTGATGACAATATTTTCAAATTTTGTTTTCCTATCCATGTTTAAGGGAGAATTTTCCCACTGGTTTTTTGCCTCTTTCCTTGGTTGTATGGACAAGCAGTATGTAAAGGGTGACTAAGCCTTGTTGCTAGGCCCTATAGTTCTCTAATATTTACTCATAAATTCAGGCAATAATCAACACATAGTTACCTACCTTAGACATTAATTAAATCATTTTTGTCTTATTACCTAGTCTCCTAGATTCCACTCTATGCTAGTTGCCTTCTACATGTCCTAGAAGTCAACACATGCCAAAATTGAGTCATGGAGCACTTGGGAAACTTCCTAGAAACCCATTTTAGCATGTCCACTTTATTCCAGATCCTCCAAAGTGCATATCTGCTTTTTCTAAAAAGTTGCCTGTTTTATTGAGAATTAAGGCAAAAGGAAAAGCTAGACTAGGTGTAGTTGACTTGTTTTTTTCCCACATCATCCTCCCTCCTTTTCTCATAATAAAATCATGTATGAGTTTTCTTTCCATCCCTCATTATATTTCCTACTTTACTTAGACAATTTGTGATCATCTTGGTGGATTTGGAAACTGCTTATGCACACCTATGGGGGATTTGACTAGATTTAGTAAGCCTACTTTTTGACCTTTTCGAATGGAATCCTTATGCATTCGAATATCTCATGTAATTATATATTGCAGAAGCCTATTACTTCATAAGGTTGTATATTGTACACTTATTCAATACATATTAGTCTTATGCTCCAATTTCAGTCTCTGATGTTAATTTTGCATGTTTGATTAGCAATTTTGTGAGTGTAATTGTTCTGTCTCTTGGGTTCAATTTCCACAAGTTTAAGAAGCCTAAATTTATATAAAAAGTGTCTATAAACCACCTTGATATGTTATAATACTCACCATACTATTTCCTTTCAAATTTGGGACCATTTGGTGAAAGTTGGAACCCTCTAGAGTCATGGCTAGTTAAGCTCGAAGTTAACTCAAATTGTAATTTTCTCCAAAATTCCAAAAAGGTACATTACACTCGTTGACCAGAGGTGCTGATGCATGGTATTTGCATGTTTTTTTCTCTTTTGGACCATTTATTTCTCCCTAGAGCCTCTCCCACTCACCCATTTACTCCACCATGCCTAGACTACCCTCATTTATGTCCTAGCATGCTTCTGTAATGTCCCCTGTTTAAAATTTTATCAAAATGACCAATTATTCAATTCTTTCACAATGTATTCAAATTCATCTTCTTAAAACTCTATATATATGGATTCCATTGATTCCTATTACCACTTAAGTTGTACTTAGTGGTTTTTTATCAAGTGAGCCTGGTGAACCGGACAAAGATGATTTGTTTGGACTTCTGAAGAACTTCAAAATTGCTTCTCAGAAATGTTTGTTGTACTATATCACATGTTCATATCCCACAAGGGAGTTGCAATAAAATGTTATAGCATGATAGTGTCTGTAAAAGACTCGGTCTCTTGGACTTTATTTGTCAATCCGATCAGCCGAGAGTGTTTTTTCCCTTGGTTACTATTGGTTGTTGAATAAACAACTGATAATTTCTAAGTTTTTCACTCAATACCTCCAAATTTTGGGTGGTCGGCTTGGAATTTATGCCTAATGAGGTTATTAGATTCTATGTGTCAATGTATAAACATTCTAGTCATTATGGTCGAGTCATATGAACATGTCTAAGTCCCCCTAGGTTTTATTTTTTTTTAATTTTTAAGTTTTTTTTAATTTTAATTTTTCCACAAAACTTAGGCTATTTTTTTAATAGTCTAATTGGAGAAATTGGTTTTGTAATAAAAGTGGGCTCAGAAATCAGTTTCAATCATGGGGGTGCTCATTTTCTAGCTCAGAGCGTCATGTAAACCCATAAACCCACTTTTCCTAAGTTTTGAGTGATTTGTCCATCACTCAGGTCAAAAATCCAAAAAAGTGAGATATTGATTATTTTAATTGATAAATTAATTAAATAATGGAGAAAATCCAAATTCCTAAACCAGTGGATTTTGCTCCGATTTGACTGCAATCAATATCATCAGCTTTGGATTGATTGGAGATGACCATTCCTTGGCAAAAGGAATTGATCTGGGCTGAACAAGGAGAGCACCATAGCATGCAATATTGGGAATTGTGCCCTCTCTCTCTCTCCTCCACACGTGTGGGCCCATCTGGATGTGATTTGGTTGATGTTTTAGTTAACCTATTGATGTGTCAATTTGATCATCTCTCTGATTGTTAGTGAGACTCAGTGAGACTCATATCAAACTCAGATAGACTCAGATCAAGCTCAGCTTGACTCCTCATGCAGCTACAGTCTCTCTCTCCTTGGGAATTGCACCCACTCTGGGCTAGGTTTCTAGTTTTTGTTATAAACAAAGCACAGTTTTTGTTTTCCAAGCTAGTTAGAGTTGGATTGAAGGGATGGATATTGTAATACTCTTGTAATCTTTTTATTATTGGAATAAAGAATCTTTGGAGGCTAAATGGTGTAATGCTCTCATGTGTGTGGAATAAGCATTGTGTTGCGGCTATTGATGTTGCCGGTTTTTCTCTCAATTTATGCGTCTGAATCTTGTCTGGCTTGAGTGATTCGGTTGAATCAAATAGGAGTGTAGTTGGGAAAGTAAGATTACTTTTTTTTTCCTGTGTCTCATAGCATAGGCGTTTAAAGATCCATTTTTATACATGTTTAATAACTTTATTTGCATGTAATTCTTGTCTTTTTTCTATATGTATATCCAGATCTCATAAGGTTTTGTGTAGGATTGTGTGTTTAGATTTTAGGTGGAAAGGATTGGACGAGCTATGGATCTAGTTTGACTCCACTGTACATCTGACACTTTTGAGAAAGGCATTTCCCCTCTGTATTCCACTAACAAGTTTCCATTGCAGATCTATCCAGCAACAAGCCTTTCCCCTTCTCTTCCTCCATTCTTTTAAAAGAATCAATATTCTTGGTTACCTTGTTTATGCATGAGCTTCTAGTTCATCATATGCAAAATATCTCATTAGATCTCATACATAAGCATTTAAAAAGCTAGATCTTTGTTTTTCAAAAGTTTTCCATAAGCATCATAGATCTGGCATAAAGAAATCGTCCTTTTTGCATTGTATTTGAAAGAAAACTTGTAGTTTGCATGCATTAGATTTCTGTTTTCTGTTATAAAAGATAAATCCATCAATCAGTGCACATCACATTGGCTTCCACAAATGCAAGCCAAGATCCCAAGGAAATCTTGCTTTCCTTGGTTCCCTTTTTTTACCTTTTTAACTAGTTTTAACTTAGCTTTTTTTGGTTTAAAGTAGTTTGAACCAAAGGTACTTTCAAAGTGATTTTGGGCATATTTCATTTTAATAAGCTCATTGTTTTTTATCAGGTATAAAATAAAGAGGAGAATCTGCTGTTTGAAAGTGACTTTTGGGCCATCTGAATCCCCACAAGGGTCTCCCTTTTTAAATTAAATATTTAAATTTTTGAACTTTGTAAGGTCTTGGTTTCATTTTGTATAAGAACCAAGAGGAATCATATTAGTTTATTGATATTGTTACCACTGATAATTAAAAATATTTCTGAATAGTCTCTTTTGAGTCCATTCCCCATCTCCCCTGGGGGGATTCACGTCCTTTTTCCTGTTTTTTTATTTATTTTTTATTTTTTCGTTCTAAATTAGTTTCATTTATGTAGCATAATATACTTTGATTAATTTTATTATATCTTCCATATTAAAAAGTATCAAAGTAACTTTAATACTTATCCCCCAACTTCCCGATTGACCCGAAAGGGGAAAGAGATGCATGGTAGGACTAATTAGAAAACCTATGGTTTGTTTCTTTTTCTAATTCATCATTAATTTCTTCAAGCAATATTTTTTAAAATAAATCCCCTCCTTGATTCCCTGATTGAGGTCCACTTGGACCGAAAGAGGTTCCCGGAGGGTTTTTCTTTCTAATAAAACACATCCTTTAAAATTTACTTAAAATTACAAAGACTCCAGTGTGTATGCTCTGCGTTTTGGTTGTGTTTCATCCAATTAGTCAATATGCATCAAAATCAATGTGAATGACTATATTAATTAGGTTTCACCTTCCCCAATTAACCACCATCTGGCGAAAATCCAACGCCTCAAACAAACTGTAAGCGGTGGAAAAATACCCAAAGGAAGTGGGAACTCATGGACAGTGAACTCGGGGTGACGATCTCTGTTACACCCTAGCGGGTGTATTGTGAACACAGTCTCAGAGACTCCATTCAACCCACACATTCCTTGTGGGTAGCCGTGAAGGTTTCATTTTTGGACATACTCCAAGTACCCCTCGAGTATATTTGGAGTGCCCTTTCGCCTAATTTAATCCACTTATTTTTCATATTAACTTAAAACGTACCAAGACACATTTGCAAAACATTCACTCCAAGCACATGCAAGTACTTTTAATTATGTTGTGACTCCATTTTAAGGCACTGGTTATCTGTTTAATTCTTTCGATATACATAGATTGTGTGTCAGCATTGTGCTTACTTGTGCTCATTTTTCATCTTGTCATGTATGGTTATTAATGGTTACTTTCAAACTCCTAAGCAACTTACTCAATTCAACACCATCATACTAAAGTAATTTTCCTTAGTAACTTAATAGGGTCTAGCCCCGTTGGCTTCATTAGGAGTTGAGCCTAAACAGAGGAGTCAAGAACAAGGTGACGGCCTTGAATCGAGACTTGCCCCCAAGGACACACCGAGTGGCTTGAATATTTCTTCCATGTTCCCCCCCAGGTGTGTGAAAGGAGGTAACACTTTTTGACGCCATTGTGGGGGATAAATATTTTTATCCCCGAGTACAACTTAGCTTAACTTTTTTCTAAACAACTAAAAAGAAAAAAAAGATTGATTGATCTTGTCTTTAAAAAACATAAAAATTAAAACTCAATCCATCTGGCGACTCCACTGTCTAACATCCCTCCAAGAATTTCTACTCGAAGAAACTGCCAACAATTATTTATTCCTCTCCCTGGTCCCGAAAGGTTTATTAGAGGAAGATTTAATAGGCATACTTCTCGTAGAAACCTTGAATATTTAGGAGACCAATCCCTCTCAGATATCCATCACATATTTGTAGAGAGTGATATTCACCAATCTCAAGAATGATGGAATTCTTCAAACCCCTTGAATTTTCTCAGATAGCAGGTGCTCCCCGTGACATTCCAAATGATGCTATCAAGAATCTCCCCATATTTCAGGGCAATAATGCCATCACTACCAAGTCTCACCTTTGAAAGTTTGAAAAGCACCTGGTCAGTTATTGCAATGATGCTTCCCATAACCATGACGATGTCAAAATGAAGCTCTTTGCTTTATCCTTAGAATATGATGCTGTAGACTGGTACTTCAACCTAGATGATTATTCATATAAAAATCTTAGTGAATTCCAAGATGGTTTTAGGAAGAAATGGGGAGAAAAGAAGGAGCCAAGACATTTGCTTGTTTCCCTTCATAGCATAAAGAAGATAGAGAATGAAACCATGGATGAATTTAACACTAAATTCAGTCGTGTGTTTGCGGACCTTCCTAGAGACATGAAGCCAAAAGATGCCTCTATCCTCATATATTACATCGAAGCTTTCACCGGTGACTTAAGGTACTAGTTGAGAGATAAAGAGTCGGCTGATCTAAAAACTGACTAGGAATTGGTCAAGAAAATAGAAAAGAATATGCAGTATTCAGGAAAGTCCAGCATTCCAGGTTACACTAGGGGAAACACTTCCTACAACAAAGAGACTAAAGGTAAATCCATTGAATTAGAAAAAAAGGGAACTTCTAAAGATCCCATGGAAAAGGTGGCAGACATGATAAAAAACTTGCTTAATACTAGTCAAAACCAACAAATGGCCAATCATGCTGCATAATTGAATCATATGCAGAATAGATTGATAATAGTGGAAAGGAATAATGGACCTAGGAACTTTCAGCCCAAGCAAAATCAAATGTATCAGAAGAAAGCCCCTCATCAATAACCTAGGATTCCAAGCCAGTTAGACTCAGCTAACAAGGTAGAGGAAGTAATTCCATGGTATAGACCCTGTGAACAATTCCACCAAGAAAGCACTTGTTATGTTGAAAATCAAGTCATGGAACATGGACTTCCCAAGGTTAGTAGTCAAGAAACAACTTCAAGTGAGCCTGATCATGTATACATGGTAGGCCAAACCTACCCTTTGTTAAACCATCATTGGCAGCAGGCCACAGATTACAGTTATGAGAAGGACCTCCTTTCCAACTTCTATGGTGAAATGCCTACTCTAGAAAGAATTTAGGAAATGAAGGAGGCTAGATTCAAGGGTGTAGTTTATTAAAGGAAGGAGAAGTCTTCACCAACTAAACAGTACAAACCTAAGATAACCACTCCTCCTCTCCCAGATCCCCCCATTATCCCAGAATCAAATATTGACATGGGAGAATGGATAAGTAATGCTAAGGTTTCTGTTTATGCAATTGATGTCCTTAAAATTTCTGGTCAAAAAGAAAAGTTGCTTAAAGCCATAGAGGATAGTCAAAATAAAATTCATGTTTTTGTCCAAGAGGATCCTCTCCCTAATAATAATTCTATATTTGAAGCCGAACACATTGAACCTATGGATATTCCTATAGTCCTCAATAGTGTTGATCCAAAAAGAGAATACCACCTGCCTTTTTATGTCTCTCTCTTAGTTGATAACCTTCTCCTTCATAACTACATGTTAGATTCAGGTGCTTCATCAAATGTCATGACAAGGAAAGTAATGGAAAAACTAAATCTAAGGATCACCCAACCCTACCACAATGTTTGTGCAATTGATGCAAGAGAAGTTGAAGTGGTATGGATAATCTTAAATCCACATGTTAAGTTGGCCAAGTATCCTGACATTGACATGTTGATGGATGTGTTAATGATGGATTTGCAAGATAATTGAGGTATGTTGCTATCTAGAAATAAGGCTACAAATCTTGGTGGGTACGTTCAAATTGATTGGACATATGCTACTATACATGCGTCAAAAAACACTAGGGTGATACTCCATAGAGAGAAGCTAAGGAAAGGACATGTAGAAAACCCTAAAAAACCTGGAAATGAATTTGTACATTGCACTAATAACTTTGGAAACTATGCTATCTTGTCAAATTTCATGGCCCCTATTAAGGAAAACATTAAAGATGAAAAGATAGATGAGGTTTGGCAAATGTACTTTGATGGGGCTTATTCCAAAGCCAGAAAGTGTGCGGGCATCGTGATCATTTCTTCTTCAAATAATGTCTACAACTTTGCTTTCAGGTTAGAGTTTGAAGCATCAAACAATGTAGCTGAGTATGAGGCATTGCTTCTAGGGTTATAAACCTCTAAATACATGGGGATAAAGATGTTGAGCATAAAAGGTGATTCAGACTTAGTCATCCTCCAGCTTAAGAATCAGTGTCAGTGTAAAAGTGATAGACTAAGGAAGTATAGGAATGCCATATGGGACACCATGGAATGGTTTGATGCACTTAACATTCAAAATATACCTAGGGAAATGAATGGCCTAGCAGACAGGTTGGTGGTAGCAGCATGCACCCACCAGCCTTTAGATGAAATGATTAATGGGAATGAAAAAATGGAAATTAATTTCAGACCTTCAATTCCAGATAATGTAGAACACTGGCAGGTGTTTTAAGATGATGAGCAACTCTTGATATTCATCCATAATCTCCAAGAGTTTGAAGGTTGCAAGATCAGTTATCAGTAGGAGGGTAAAGAGTATCAGGAATGCAAGGATAATGAAAGGAATCACATCCTGAGTATCCTTATAGATTTTGAAAATTTGTTTGATCGAAATGATCATCATAAAAACAAAAAAGAAGCAATAAAAATTGGGGATTATATGGAAATAACATAGGAATGGATAAAGACCCCAAGTTAATAAAAATTGGAAAAGGTACTTCAGAAAAGGAAAGGAACAGTTTGATCAGCTTAATCAAAGAGTATAGAGATGTGTTAGATTTTAGTTATGATGAGCTTAAAGCCTATTGGGAAGATGTGTTTCAACACATTATTCCCCTCACAGAAGAGGTTAAGGAGGTCAAGCCTTTTCGATAAAAACTTAGGAAAATAAATCCTAAGTTGGCCCCCATTGTGTAGAAGGAGCTTTAGAAGATGTTAGCAGCATGGATCATAGTACCTAAAAGACATTCATCATGGTGCTCCAACTTAGTTGTTGTCAAAAATAAGAATGGGTCAATTAGAATATGATTTCATAAATATGAATACATCATGCCTTAAAGATAATTACCCATTTCCCAACATGGAAACATTGCTTCAAAGAGTAACGGGATCAAGAATGATGTCCACATTGGACGGATTTTCTGGTTATAACCAAGTGTTGGTAAATAAAGAGGATCAACATAAAACTACATTCACCACACCTTGGGGCACCTATAATTTTTTAAGAATGCCTTTTGGCTTATTAAATGTTGGTGCCACCTTCCAAAGAGCCATGGATATTTCCTTCAAAGAACTTATAGGAAAAATAATTGAAATATATCAAGATGAATTAACTGTTTTCTCAAAAGAAAGATCTGACCACATAAGTCATCTTAGGCAGGTTTTCATAAGATGTCAGAAATATGGTATTTCCTTAAACCCCGCCAAGTCAATCTTTGGGGTTGATGAAGGAAATTTTTTGGGACACATCATTTCTAAGGATGGTGTCAAAGTCGATCTTGAGCGAATTGAAGCCATTAAGAAAGTCCCCTTGCCTCAAAATATTAAATCTCTTCAGTATTTCAATGGTCAGATCAATTTCATAAGGAGATTCATCCCAAATTTAGAAGAACTAATGAAGCCTATACAAAAATTGTTAAATAAAGATGCTAAATTTGAGTGGATAGATGAAGGGAAAGATTCTTTCAAGTCTATCAAAGATTCCATATCCAAGTCCCCAGTCTTGATCAGTCCAGATTATTCCAAGGAATTTCAGGTATTTTCCTTTTCCTCGGAGGACACCATTGCTGGTTTTTTGCTTCAGAAGAATAAGGAGGGACAAGAGCAACCTATAGCCTTTATGAGTAGAGCCTTTCAACATTCAGAGTTGAAGTATACCACCATGGAGAAACATGCTTATGCTCTTGTCAAGTCCCTTAAATATTTCAGAACTTATGTAGGATAATCCAAAATCATTGGGTATGTACCCCATGCAGCTGTCAAGGATATCATGTCTCAACAATATTGTCTAGGAATCAGGGGAAAGTGGGTTTCAAAGATTCAAGAGTATGATTTAGAGATTAAACCTGCTAAGTTAATTAAGGGACAAGGTCTTACAAAGATGTTGACCCAAGGAAATGAAAAGGCCTTAGGAATAATCTGCCAGAACAGTGATCCAGAACAAATTGTATCAGATGAGCTTCAGAGATTAGAGCAGCACCCTTGGTATGCCGACATCATATTTTTCCTCTATAACCTTACATGCCCTAATCACCTGCTTGGTGTTGGAGTAGGGTCCCGCAGCTACAGAAGAAGCTGCCAGTTTAGCGGATAGACAATTTTGGCTGAAAGGAGATAAGGTAGAGCTACGACGCCGTAGCACGTTTCTAGCTGTAGAGCAAAGCCGGAAACCGTGACTGTTGGGACAGAGAAGTCAAGAAAGATGAAGGTACCTGAGCGGCCGAGAAGAGAGAGCTCAACCACTGCATTGAAGGTAGCGGCCGAGAAGAGAGAGCTCACCCACTGCATTGAAGACAGCGGCGGAAGACAGGAGGGCTTAGCTACCCTCATAAAGGGAAAGGAGTAACGAGGCCGAGGTATTGAAGACGAAGGACAGAAACAGGGAAGCGGTGCATAGTACCCATGATCAGCGCCGGGAAGCATGGAAAACCACAGAGAGCTGTGGTGTGACGAAAAGTGGCTACCTCAAGTATAGATATGCCGACTGTCACTAGTTAGGGTTTTGGGTTACTGTTGGGACAGGACCACAGTGTTGTAATGGTGAGACCTTCGGGCCGCCTATAAAGGGATGTATTTTGTATTGTAAAAGGGTTGGTCGTTTTGTTGGATAATTGTAAAGAGTTAGACAATAGTTGATCAGTAGTGTAGAAGCCAAGCTCTGGTTCTGTTCCTAGCTGTAGTTATCTTACTGTAACCAGTAGCTGGCTCATAGAGCATGCATGTAACAATCCGCAGGGATCGACAGAGAGGGAAGAGTATATTGTAAGAGGTGCAATATAGAGAAGAGAAGAGATCTAAGAGAGAAGGGATCCTGGCTGTGTGCGGAGTTACCCAGAAGATCTCAAGCTCCATATGCGGTGCAGCAGAACTGTGTTTACCTTCCCCCGAGCTATAATAGAAACACAGTTCTGTGGACGTAGCTTCCATCCTGGAGGTGAACCACATTAAAGTCGAGTGTTATGTGATTGATTTATGTGTTGTGTTTATCTGTTGCATCCATCAGTTATTGCATGAACCCTGTTTACAGTTTAATGTATGTATGTGTTATTCAGTTATAGTACTATCGAAGATAAATGCAAGTTGAAATCCTTAAGTATTCTTTGTGCTAGAAGGCTTCGTCGCAGAGTTTGAAGTGGAACAGAGAAAGAGCTTCAGTGAGGCTGAGTGCTACTTCTTCAAAGGATATCGCGGTAAGTACCTAAGATCTTTAAACTTGTCCATTAAGATGCTATTACGTGAAAAAGGAACAATGGACCTAATTTCAGATGAATAAGCAAAGATAGTAATGTCACAAGAGTTTGAAAGTGATCTTGACAACATTGGACGTACACGTAGTGGAAAGAAATATAAAGTTGATTTCAGATCTCCCATCTTTGAAGACAGCCCAGATAATACTAGACAACAGAGTCATAGCACTACAGAAGGAACATAAGGGGGTATCCCTTACCACCCTTACACCCCACAGAAATAGACCGGGACTCAGAACAATCCCGTAGGAACTCCATCCAGTAGCTCGCAGGCAGCACCTACCACCACTACATCACATCCATGTACACCGCCGAGTGGTAGTAACACAGCAAATCAACATCCACCACGTAGAAATAGAATGGGGGATGATATGAAGTTACCTATCTTTAAGGGTACAGGGGCAGAGGACCCAAAGCAGCATTGGTATCTATGTGAAGCCATGTGGACCATTAAAGCCATCAATGACGATAATATTAAACTTGTATAGTTGGTCACCACACTAAGAGATCGAGCCTTAACATGGTATATGAAGTATACCAAAGTACCCAGAACACTTGTCCAGATCAAGACTGCCATGATTAAAGAGTTTAAGAAACCTAAGTCTGAGTCACAGTGCATTACAGAGCTCAAAGACATCAAACAGTTACCTACAGAGTTGGTGTGGGACTTTGATTAGAAATTCAAAGCCCTTATAGACGAAGTCATCTTTGAGTTTGCGCCGGAGCAGCATAAAGAGTGGTTTATTGCAGCGCTGCTCCCTCACATTAGACTGCCGTTAATGCAACAGAAACTCCAGATGCAGGATGACGCATTGGAGATGGCAATGAAACTAGAGGCTTCACCTCTAGCTGAAACCAGTACAGGCATGGCAACTTTACAAAACCAATTGGCTAATCTCACGTTACAGTTGCATGAGCTTAAGAAAGGGAAAGAGGTTGCGCAAGACATATGGTGCATAAAATGTAAAGCACAAGGCCATAGTAAAGACAATTGTCCAGTATTTGTAGAATATATAGCAACAGGGGCTCCTAACCCCTTACCACAGACCCACGGGCCATGGTGTGAAATATGAAAAACACGAGGACATCTACCTCAGTAGTTCCCTCTACTTCAGAAGTACGTACAGACACCTAAGAACTTATACTGTGTCTTATGCAAGTCTGTAGGTCATGACGAACATGACTGCCGAGCTTATGATCTCATGGTCGGGAGCAAGAAAGACATGTACAGAGTCCAATCAGAACCACAGGGTCCAGCAGTAGGACCACAGCATGATTCGGCTTATGGTGGCTGTGGGGGAGGATTCAGAGGACGAAGACGTGGAGGAGGCTTTGGCCGTGGAGAAGGTTTTGGTCATGGTCACGGACCAGTTACTTGCTACAATTGTGGAGTTGTAGGACATTATGCTAGGGACTGTCAGAGCCCCACTACCACATGCAACTATTGTAAATCTTATGATCACACTATAGAGGAGTGTCCTACCTTGATAGCTAAGATCAGAGAACCTAAGCCAGCAGCACACCAGAACATCGAGCTTATTGCGGCTGAGCAGGAAGAGCCAGAACCAAGAGTCAACATTGTGACTCGCAGTGGGGTTTCCACCAGTGAGACATTGTAGGATACTAAAAAGAACACAGGTTAAGAGTGGGTGCGCAGAGCTCCTAACAAAGCAACACCACTTGACCTGCAGAAGAATAAACAGACATTTCAAGAATCTAAGACTTTCTTTGATGACCCTATGCAATCAGGATCGTAGGTACCACTATCTAGGGGCATACCACAGCAAGCACCTTGTGGCGTTATCCCTGTACAGATATCGCAGGCTACCACATCGGGTACATGCGATGAGGACGAGATGACAGGAAGTGTACAATCCTTCCTGCGGAGTTGTTTAAAACTCGTGAGAAATGAGCAATCTATCACAGAACTTCAGCACATCATAGATTAGTGTCAGCCGTCTCCTTGCATGAGCAGTACACAGTGTGCTGTTCATAATATTACGGGACATACAAGAACAGGAAGAGAGATGCGACTCACTGCGTAGGTTGGAGAATTTGAAATGGATGAGGTGATCCTAGATCTAGGATCAGATGTAAATGTTCTGACTAAGCAGACATGGGAACAGATGGGTAGCCCTAAGTTAGTCAGATCACCTATCCATCTGAGATTAGCTAATCAACAGCGGGTATCACCCCTGGGTCAGTTACCGCAGGTGCCAGCTGACATTGACGGAGTTCACAGCTTCGCGGACTTTGAAGTTATAGAAATCATTGGCGATAGTAGACCATATCCAGCACTACTAGGCATTGATTGGGAGATCGGTAACATGGTCGTTATCGACTTAAAGAGAAGACAAATGACCTTTGAGGACACGCAGATCTGGGTCATCGCGCCATTGGATCCTTTTCAGGGTCCTAGATATATTGAACCTATCTGAGCAGAGGAGGAGGCGCATAACATGGAGAGTCTCTATCAGATGACCGCGAACTAGAGCGACTACATCAATCCGACCGCAAAAGGGAATATTAGTTGGCGATCCGACAGCTCATGCACATCGGATTCAGATGTTGGTCTAAAAACCTGGCAGAATAGACTTCACGAAGTCTCAGTGCGTAGATGCGCGTACTTGACTAAGTCACTGCGATGGATTGGCGTAGAGATCAATGAGATTCCATCGTTTCATGGTCAAACAGATATCCAGGACTTTCTCGAGTAGTTTGAACAACAAATTCCTCATGAGCAGAGGATCGCAGCTATGGAACTTGCAGTACGAGCCACAACTGCAAGATGGTGGTATGCACACAAAGAGAATATCGCATCATGGGATGACCTTAAGAGAGTGATGGCGATTAGATTCTCTACCGACATAGAGTATGTCCAGCAGAGGTACACAGGAGAAAGTGACCCCAGGTCACATATTCAGACATGCGAGCAGAATTGGTAGGACATTCCTGAGGATGAATGGGTTCATCGATTCATTCACACTTTGGACATAGTTCCAAGGAATTGGTACACAGAGACTGAATTGCGCAAAGGAACGACTACATGGTCACTTATGATAGACAGCTTTCTACTCACCTTCACTTTTGAATTTGAGTATCCAAGTGTTGATGAGGCCCTACAAGTAATAAAGAGTAAGATATTTGAGGATTGTACCATATCAGTGTTAGCTCAACCTGAGTGGGCTATCTAGCTAAAAGAGGAGTTAGAGTGTTATAATTTTTCATCAGAACCAGAGGAGGAGGACGAGGATCCTCGCAACACCAACATTCTGGAGTCAGAAGGGACTCGTGATGTTGAGGGACCACAGTTAGAAATTCCAGCAATCACAGAGCCCATCAAGATTAAAAAGATCAATATTGGCACAGACACAGAACCAAAGTTTGCCTCTATTGGAGATTATTGGAATGATGAAACAGTCAGACAGATTGCAGACTTGCTACATGACTATCAAGACCTATTTCCCACCAAGTTCACAGAGATGAAGGGAATAGTCGGAGACCTGGGAGTAATGAGGATACCATTGAAGGAGGATGCTAGACCAGTCAAGCAGCGTCCATATAGATTAAATCCGCACTATAAAGAAAAGGTTAAGGATGAAATCGACAAGATGCTAGCGGCAGGCATCATTGAGCCCGTAGAAGAAAGGGAATGGATTAGTCCCATGGTTGTACAAGAAAATAAAACTAAAGGAAACATCAGGATCTGTGTCGACCTGCGTAAAATCAACGATGCATCGCTTCATGATCCATTTCCGACACCTTTCACTGATGAGGTGTTAGACAACGTGGGAGGAAAGGAGGTCTACTCCTTCACTGATGGCTTTTTAGGCTATCACTAGATCAGAATCCATCCAAAAGATCAATCGAAGACTAACTTTGAAACAGAATGGGGCTCATTCCAGTATACGGTAATGCCCTTTGGCCTTAAGAATGCACCAGCCATCTTTTCTAGAGTAGTAGTTGCTGTATTTAAAGAGTACATCCATAAATTCCTAGAAGTTTATTTTGATGATTGGACTGTATTTGGATTAATTGACAAGCACATAGGAGACTTAAGATTGATGTTAGAGAAATGTAGGCAGTACCAGATTTCTCTAAACTTGAAGAAATGTATATTTTGTGCGCCATTCGGTATTTTGTTGGGTCATATTGTGTGCAGACAAGGATTGATGGTAGATACCGCAAAGATCACCATCATTGTAAATCTTCCAGCACCCAACTCAGTCAAGCAACTGAGGACAGTACTTGGTCATACTGGGTACTACAGAAAATTCATTAAGGGGTACGCAAAGATTACAGCACCAATGGAGAAATTGCTAAAGCAAGATGTAAAATTCCTATGGACTGAGGAATGTCAGCAGAGTCTAGACACACTTAAAGAGAAGATGGTTACAGCGCCCATCCTAGTATATCTAGACTGGAATAAGTTGTTCCATGTACATGTGGATGCATCTGGCATCACACTAGGGGTTGTTTTAATGCAACTAGGAGAAGGGGATATTGATCATCCTATCGCATATTCCAGTAGAAAGCTATCGACAGCAGAAAAGAACTACACCATGACAGAAAGAGAAGGCTTAGCTATGGTGTATGCACTGCAGAAGTTCAGGCACTACCTGTTGGGTGCCTCGTTCAAGATGTTTACTGACCATTCTGCATTGAAGTATCTGGTCAATAAGCCAGTGATAGGGGGGAGAATATGCATATGGTTACTCCTCTTTCAGGAGTATAATTTTGAAATCATTGTGAAACCAGGAATATTGAATGCCAGACCTGATCACCTGTCGTGGATAGACTCAGGAGAAGAGCCAAGTAACCTAAAGGACAATTTGCCAGATGCGCAGTTGTTTTCTATCCAGATCACAGATGACTACTATGGTGACATCATTCACTTTCTCACTACAGGGTTAGCACCTGACGAGTTTACTAAGCAGCAAAAGAAGCAGTTGGTTGTTAAAGCAGCAGACTTCACCCTGATCGCAAGACAGCTATACAAGTTAGGTCCAGATGAAGTCCTGCGCAGATGTGTGATGCCGCATGAAAAAGAAACTATCATCAGAGAGGCACATTCAGGAACTGCAGGAGGCCATTTCGTAGGAAAGCCGACTGCGCAGAAAATCCTAGCTGCAAGATTATGGTGGCCTACGTTGCATAAGGATAGCAAGGAATTTTGCAGATGCTGCAATATCTTCCAGAGGGTAGGAAAACCCTCGCGACGCGATGAAATGCCACTGCGACCACAGGTTACGCTGCGCGCATTTGAAAAATGGGCTATAGACTTTGTGGGTCCTATCAACCCACTAGGGAAACACACTGGTGTGAGATATATCATCACTAGAACAGAGTACCTCACCAGATGGGCAGAGGCCAAAGCAGTAAGAAATTGTGATGCTGCTACAGCTGCACAGTTCCTTTTTGAAAACATCATCAGTAGATTTGGATGCCCAGTAGTTTTGATGAGCGATCAAGGCACACATTTCTTGAACCATACCATTGAGGCCTTGACGAAAGAGTTCCAGATTCAGCACTATAAGAGCACACACTACCACCCATAGGCTAATGGTACGGTGGAGGCCTTTAACAATATTTTAGAAAACGCTCTTACTAATATCTGCAACAGCCAAAGGAATGATTGGGACCTCAGAGTTAATGTTGTATTATGGGCATATAGGACCACATGCAAGAAACTTACAGGACACATAAATTTCAGCTTGGTGTATGGACAGGAGGCTGTTATGCCTATGGAGTATATTCTTCCCATCTTACGAATCGCTCAGATCACCGGGATGGATGATACAGACACAGTGGATGAAAGGCTAGCGCAGCTGCTTGCCTTAGAGGAAGACAGATTCATCGCCGTCTTCCATCAGAAAGTGCAGAAGGCACGAGAAAAAGATTGGCATGACAGACACATTAAGAGTAAGACCTTTCAGATCGAAGACCTAGTACTCCTCTATGACAGTAAATTTATCAAGTTTCCAGGAAAGTTCAAGACGCATTGGCTGCGGCCATATCAGATACAGCAAGTGACAGAGGGAGGTGCCATTTAGCTCAGCAAACTAAATGGGGAGCTTCTTCCCACATTTATTAATGGTAGTAGGCTTAAGCTCTATAGGGATAGCCGCTCCACCTCTCAGCCCTATCTTAGACAGCTTAGTCGGGTGCAGATGTCCAGTGTAGTTGAAAGGAGGCATCGCACCAGGAATTAGTCTACACCGGTAGGTATTATAAGTATGAGGAATCGCATAAGGTCGGTTCATTTTGTGCAAGTCATCAGTGGCTTGCGAGAAAAAAAAGGGGGGGCAATTAAGTTTGTTTTGAGCAGATGATGCGGTGTTGCATCGCAGCGAGGCGATGTCCCTCCGTGCCACGTACCCGCTTTCGCAAGGAAACAGAGGGCTAGTCAAGTCGCCTTCTGACAGGAAGTTAATGAAGAAATGAACGGTATATCTTACCGTAGATTTGGTAGCAGTGTAATCAATTTTCCAGATTTGGTAAATCTTCGACGAGACCGGTGCCTGTATACACACACTTCGAGGGAAATTTGATCGGATTTCAGCATTTATTGAGGATCGGATGACGGGTGTGGTCTTGTCCATGCAATTAATACAACCAACGGGTTCAGTCTAGATGACTGTTGTGTCCGGGATTATTGCCTTCGGCATAAAAGCATAAATTATTCATTCGGGAGGGTTACATTTGCAAGAATTCAAAGAGCTATGGAGTGCATCGATCAGTTTTCCCTATGCAGAGCTAATTCCATTATAGAGTGCTGTGATTTCCAAAATTTGTAGCCATTGCACATCCAGCGTTTTACACCGAGTGGGTTCTATCTGAGGAGGACCCTATAGAAGCGATTTTGGAAAGGTTCGAACGTGGTGGCCTTACAGCTCCTATGACGACGCCATCTAAGGGTGCCCCGCCGAGTTCATCATAGATTAGAGAACCACCAAAAATGAGGAGCCACTCTCAGGTAATAGAGGGATCCAGTTTGGAGCCGGAGGAAGAAGTTCATAGTGCAGCAGATTACATCATGCCACGAGTTGAAGGCGCACCAGAGGTGAAAATTCCCAAGAGTGCTAAGTTTACTGTTCCCATACCACCAATAGATTCTCGAGTAAAGGAAAATGGAGATCTAGTAGGATATGTTGCTGTTGTTAAATTTGTAGATTATAACCTGGGAGATGGTAAGACATACCCTCAGTTCCGGTCAGATCAATATCTTACAATCCAGAAGAACCCAAGGACAGGTAGAGATGAATATGTTCCCATGGCACATGTCCAGATTCTTGAGCGCTCAGGTCTGCTCAATTTGTTGAGACTACCTCATTTTGGACGAGGTGCAGAGGTTAATGCTGTGGTGCGTGTCCTACTTTCGTGTGTACATGGAGGTTACCTCTAGCTAGGTAACAGGTTCGAACTGAACGTCGACCTGATACACCGCGTCATTGGGATGTCCAAGACTGGTAAAGACCCCGAGATACAGACAACAGGGAAGACCAAGGATTCCAAGATACCACCATCCATGGTTACCAAGTATAAGTTACAGTGAGGAGGATGGGCTTATGACATGACAATATTAACAGACGATACACTCAGGTTTACAGCCAGTCTGCTTGCAGGCAGACTGTTAACCAAGGTTTGCCCAAAGCAGGTCACAGGATCAGTAATCAACCTAGCCATACAAGTCGCAGAGGGAGAACAGTTCAATTGGTATTTATTTTTATTAAATATGCTTCAGGCAGATTGTTTGGCAGCTCAGGATGAAGCAAGTCACCCTTTCCATTTCTCGTGGATACTTATTTTATGTGCATTTGTCGGGTGGAAGGAGTTGCCCCATACTTAGTTTCCACAGCTATCAAGTGGCGCGCCCAGAGGCGTGCGCAATGCCAGCTTATGGGATAGCAGCAGCCAAGCAAAGAAAAAGGTTAATATGATAGTATTCTATGAATACTATAAGCTGTTGAAGAAAACCATCCAAGAAACACCATGGATCAGCACGGAGACTGTGGACATATATGATAACCGGCTTAATTTTATGGCAGACAACCATAGAATCTATCTTAGGCCAAAAAGGTCTAGAAGGGATGATTGGGCTAATGGTTGGTTCAGGATGACAACGAAGGATGTTGAAGACGTTGTCAAGGACTTTGATGATGAGTGGAAGCAATATTTCGAGGATACCACACCACTACCATCAGATACCGCACAGACAGACCCATCAGACAAGGGCAAAGACAAAGTGGAGACCCAGACGCAAGGATTAGTAGAAGTACCACCACCAAGACAAAGGAGGAAAGATCTACAGCAAGTGCCATCAGAGGCACAGACAACAAAGGATGGAGAAGAGGAGATACCAGAGGCACAGAAGAAGAAAAAGCACAAAGTCACAAAACCACCTATAAAAACCGCATTGACAGACGATGATTATGAACTCATTGCAACAAGAACGCATGACACGTTGAAGGACTCATTTGATGCGATGAAGACAACGCAGAAAAAGATACAGAGTGTGGTAGAAAAGTATCTTCTGGACTTAAAATCAATTACTAAGAAGACTGCCATGATACAGACTCCGCCGGTAAAGGCGACAGTAGGAGAAAGTTCGACACAGTCGATTTCCTGCGAGGAAATCTTAGCAAAGGATCGCCTCAATACAGTGTTGATTCCACCAGGGAGCATCTGATTCCCTGCGATAATGACGGGCCCACCAGTTCAGTTTAGGCAACCTATCGAGGTTAACCTCGCATAGTTTCATATTGATCAGTTGCAGATGATCCAGCAGCAGCTAAGTACAGAGCTAAGAGGAAGAGAGCTCGCGACTTACAAACAAAACACGCAGCTGAAACAACAAAATGCAGCACTCGCCACCAGCTATCAGAAAAAGGCAGATGAGTTAAAAACATATCAAGAAAGAGATCAGGAACTCTCTCAAGTTCTACAGAGCATCGCATTGGAGCTGCCCCAATGTAACATCGAGTTCACCTTACCTGTCCCGCAGAAGCTAAGAAGAGTTGCAGACAGAGCAAAGGATCTGGAGGAAATAGTAACTCGGATGGAAGAAACAGTGGCCAAGATGGAGGAAGACCACAGAGCGCAGATTACTGAGCTTGAGGCTTGACCACCGGGCACCCCCCAGGCAGACAAGGAAGCAATAATAGAGGCCTTCCGACTCACTTTCGCATAGATGAAATCTCGTATCGATGGTGCACTATTAGTGCTAACTGATGTGACGAGCACATGGTCAGAGTTAGATGCGCCTACCGAGAAAGTAGAAATACAGCAAAATATTCAACAGATAGAGAATACCACAACAGCAATAAAGGAAGAAATTAAGAGCTTAGAAGCTCTTCAGAAGATGAGAAAGACGAAGGAGATGAATCGCTTGCAGCAGGAAGCGCAACGGTTGAGAGCACAGGAAATACACATCAATGACCTGCTTCAACCCTATCAGGAGAAAATCGCAGAGATAGTCGATACGGTTGAGCATAAAATTACGGAGTTTACGGCCACCAAAAATGAAATTGATGCAGCAGAGGACTCCAGTATTAGTCAAGCTATGCTTGACTCGGCACAAGAGTGTGTCGTAGTGATGCAGGATGAAGTTGCAGGACTTCGGGACAAGTTTCAACAGACTTCACAGGAAGCCAAGCAGAAGCTACAGCAGGAGAATCCCACTGGTAGTGGCTGGGGGACGAGCCACAAGTAAGTGTTAGGGGACTGTTGGAGCAGGGTCCCGCAGCTACAGAAGAAGCTGCCAGTTTAGCAGATAGACAGTTTTGGCGGAAAGGAGATAAGGTAGATCTACGACGCCGTAGCATGTTTCTAGCTGCAGAGCAGAGCCGGAAACCGTGATTGTTGGGACACAGAAGTCAAGAAAGACGACGGTACCTAAGCAGTCGAGAAGAGAGAGCTCAACCGCTGCATTGAAGGCGGTGGCCGAGAAGAGAGAGCTCACCCACTGCATTGAAGGCAATGGCGGAATATAGGAGGGCTTAGCTATCCTCATAAAGGGAAAGGAGTAACGAGGCCGAGGTATTGAAGACGAAGGACAGAAACAGGGAAGCGGTGCATAGTACCCATGATCAGCGCCGGGAAGCATGGAAGACCCCAGAGAGCTGTGGTGTGATGGAAAGTGGCTACCTCAAGTATAGATATGTCGACTGTCACTAGTTAGGGTTTTGGGTTACTGTTGGGACAGGCCCACAGTGTTGTAATGGTGAGACCTTCAGGCCGCCTATAAAGGGATGTATTTTGTATTGTAAAAGGGTTGGTCATTTCGTTGGATAATTGTAAAGAGTTAGACAATAGTTGATCAGTAGTGTAGAAGCCAAGCTCTGGTTCTGTTCCTAGCTATAGTTATCTTACTGTAATCAGTAGCTGGCTCATAGAGCATGCATGTAACGATCCGCAGGGATCGACAGAGAGGGAAGAGTATATTGCAAGAGGTACAATATAGAGAAGAGAATAGATCTAAGAGAGAAGGGCTCCTGGCTTTGTGCGGAGTTACCCAGAAGATCTCAAGCTGCATATGTGGTGCAGCAGAACTGTGTTTACCTTCCCCTGAGTTATAATAGAAACACAGTTCTGTGGACGTAACTTCCATCCTGGAGGTGAACCACGTTAAAGTTGAGTGTTATGTGATTGATTTATGTGTTGTGTTTATCTGTTGCATCTATGAGTTATTGCATGAACCATGTTTACAGTTTAATGTATGTATGTGTTATTCAGTTACAGTACTGTCAAAGATAAATGCAAGTTGAAATCCTTAAGTATTTTGTGTAAGAGTTATCTATGTCTCAGTTCTTAGAGTTAAACAACCTTGTATGTTGAGTCCCGTAAGTCGGAACAAGTAGCATTGAGTGCGCTGAGCCGCAGCGGTAGGATATCGTACGAAGGTGATATCGCACCAACAGAGGAGCTGTGGTGCGCTGCGGTTGAGAATCAGCGTAGGAAGGAGTTACGTGTTGCCAAGGCATGGTGATGCGATAAGGACTAGAGTCGTCGCAAGTAAGAGAAGGTTGCGCATTGCAGAGAGAGAGAGAGATCTCGCAGGCTAGAAGGGCTGCGAGACACCCAGGCTGCCCCAGAACCTGGTCTAAGACACTTGAGTGTTTGGCCAACCCATTGAATCACTTCGGGTGAGACTTTAGGCCACTCTGCGGTCTGTCATCGAAAGGGCCAATGATTTAGGGGTGTTGTTGGTTAAATACAGTAAACCTGGGTCTACCCATACAAGCCAACACTTGGCCATATAAGAAGAACATTAAGGTTAAAAGAAACTAAGTATTTGTCACATGCCCCAATTTTGTAAAATAATGTTATCTTATTTTGATATTATTCCCAAACATTATGTTAAATTTAATGCTACGTGGAAACTGATGACTCAATAGAGTCAAGGATGTGGAATGTAATTCTGAATATTTAATTTTTTAATAAAAAAAATGGAGACAACAGAATGGGAGAGCTGTTAAAAAGAGTGTTACTGGTCAAGTGGCGGAAGGAATTAGGTGGAGAGAAAAAGACAAGTGGCAGCATCCTCAAACACCTACTATGTTGCGGGTGTCAACTTCCCTACATTTGGGGTCATGATCCCCCAAGAAAGTGGGATCAGAGCAGGTGGCTCAATTAATGACAATTAACCCAAAAAAGACCTAGGCAATCTTATTAAAAGTGCCCAATGTAGAGAGCTAAGGATGCTCATTATCCCAGGAGAAGAATCATTTAGGTGAATGCACTTCAAGGAATACATTGGAAAAAGGGAAAAAAAATTGAAGGAAGGTGTTTTGAGGGGTAAATTGCAGGAATTTTATCTTGTGCAACTTGCAGCTGAAGATCTCACTGCAGTATGCAGAGTTGGTATTGAGTCTCAGGACTAGTATCTTGTTGATTGCTCCACCTAGTTCCAGCCAAGTAGACCAGAACAAGCTTGGGGGTCCTGAGAAGTCGCTGTTTGAGCGCTCTCCAGGAGTTGGTAGGGAGGAACGACCTCCCATTGTTGTTGTCGTCCAGCTTTTTTAAACAGGCTTCATTATCTTTTAATTCCTGTATTATGGCTATTTTCTATGTGTGAACAGTAAATGAGTGATGTTATGATATGCTATGTTAGAACTTCTTAGTCATTTTATATTGAATCTATATTGTGAATGAAAGATAAACCCTATCTATGTTTTTCCCCATCTGAAGTAATCCACATCGTACTCTAGCACAGGTAGCTTGTTTAAGTAAATAAAGTATGATAAAATTGTAGTGAATTGAATATTCATGTTCAATGAAATGTTACTTTCAGTAGATAGATGCTTTCTAAAATATTATTAATTTGTTTGCAGACATGTACTTAGAAATAGACTGTGCAAATAGTAGGTTAATACAAAATTTTACTTATAGTATTGGCTGATAACAATAGGTAAATTTTTCTATCAATTCTTTTTCTACACAGTCTTTATGTATATAAACTGTACCTTACTTGGAAATAGAAGACTTAGATTTATCAACTGGGCATTAATAGTTCATATTATGCATAAGTATAAATGTATTACTGATAGTTTTTCCCTTTAGAAATATTAAATTTTCCTGTATCTATTGGATTTATAAAAAAAACAAAAATATATGATAAGGATTTCAGTAGTCCTCACTAAGCTTAATAGTTTTAGGATAAAAGTAACTTAGGGTTAAGTAAATTACTGTAAAACTATATTATAATTCCATAGAACAGTATAAACATAAAGAATACTGACAAGTATGGAGGTTTTTACTTTTTTATCTTTTCGTGTACTCTAAGTAACCCACATCAATCAATTAAATAAAACTAATGTAAATATTATAGACTGTCTCAGTCATAATTATTAAGTAAATGTAAGAATGAATGTATTACTTAGATAATAGTATTATAAATTAAATTATTATTCTCCAAATAGAGAACCACTATAGGAAAAACATTAATGAATACAACAAAAATAATTACAAGGTAATAACATAGGAAATTACTATCATATTAAAAAGAAGAGGATCAAACCCTAGCTCACGAATTGAGCATAAATAATAAACTTTGAAGTATAAATTATAAATAAATCCAAGTATTATAGTAACTTAGGTTAATATCTTGCAATTATTATCTAACAGGCACAATGGCTTTTACTAAAGAAACAGATTCTGTTAAAGACAACATATACTTAATTATTGGGATCTCATCCCTCAAAACTAAAAACATTGCCTTACAATATAATAACCATTACTCTTAAGTAGTGTAATCACTGTCAAATACTCCTTTCTCAGTCCTTAAGGACTTATAAACAAAAATAAGGAAAAAGTTATAATTAATAACTTAAGAGTAAATTTTAACCGAATCAAGGTTTTACAGATTAAACCCTAACCCTTTGAAATTCATCAAAATGTTAAAGATTTACATCACGGCTGAGAGTACAGCCTTTAATTTTAAACATATCAAAACCAAATAAATACTCAAACAGAGTTATCTTCATAAAATTTCAAGATGAATATAAACCCTATTTTTTTTTACAGAGTACGGCTCAACGACCAGCTATCAATTACTTTTTGCAGCGAATCTAACTTCGCTAGCATACATCTAAAACCAACAGAGAAGCTAAGCTTCAAACAAAATTTCTACACTCACGGAGTGCAATCACTCTGTTGAGGGTCGATTTTAAAGATACAAAATATAGTAACCTGTAAACAGCTCAAACATCACAGTTTAACTTGTGGAGAAACAAGAAAGGGTATTCAAACCCTAGAAAAGACCAACAACCACCCCAAATGCATCTAAGGTGAGAACCCATCTTTAAACCACGGGGCTTACCCGAAATGAAGCCACGAGCCATGGCCGGTGCAAGGGTAGACTTGTATTTTTGTACGAGCTACAACTCTACATTTACCTGCAGCAAAAACGCAAATCCCTTGTCAGCATTCTTTTACTTGTGAAACAAACTTAAAATAATAACTGTAAATAAATAAAAAAACTTGTTGAGTGTAAAATATTGGGTATGAAAATCATACCTGTCGAGGAGAAAAAGTGAGCTGGGTCGCAAGCATCATCACCTACCAACAATACAACAGAGAACCTTTTAACGCTGGAAAACCTCACACAGCAGCAACTACAAGGAGCCGAAAAGAAATCTGAAGTTAACAACTACACAGGCATTGGGGAGAAGGATTCAAGCAGGAAGGAACCTTCAGCAAAGGAAGAACAGCTCCACGACTGACAAAGGAGTTTTAACAATCAAGACCACTCGAGAGAATGGAAACAACATAAAAGCAAGGGTTCGGGTGGCAACAATCTAGGAAACGCCGGTGGCCATGGAAGACGAGCCCTGGAGCAGTGTGAACGGCGGGATAACTATGCCTTAGGTTAAGTCTGTGGGTGTTTTATATGCGCCACATATCCTAAGAATTATTTCACATTCGAGGGTCATGTTTCCATAGTTCTTTTGCATGAGAATTACATTATTGTGTGGGGTAAAAACCTTATTCAACAGCCCCATAGTATGAATTCAAACCCTAATAATCAGCATAGCAAATAATTAACACATAATCTCAAATCATTAACATTGATTAGTATACGTTGATCAAGCTTGAACCATGTGTATTCACAAGTTTTTAACCAATGCAGAGTATGCAAACCCTCACCACTTTATTTTTTATTTTGTTTATGTTATATATCATCTCAACGTGTTGAGCATTGACATATTCATTCTCTAGCTTAGTTTAATAAGTTAAATAGCATAGGATACGTATTAAGATTGTATATTAGACTTGGTTGAGTCTTTAATATGGTTTCCAAGAATGCTTGTTAACTATTACAAGACCTTGACAACTCCAGTAAAAGGCTCAAGTCTCATGAGTTATTCCTTGGAACTTGAAACTCATTATAGTCTAGTATGTAAATGCATGGTAAGTTAACCTTATTTAAACCACTCCTTATTAGAATTTGGGTTAGATCCTTTTGTTTAAGTTTAACTTTTATAGAAGTATCTTATATAAATGCCAAGAAGTTAAAACTAATTTCGATTTTGTGATATTAATAGACTTTTGTAGATTATTGGCCCATCAAACAAGTTATTATAAATAGTTAAGAATTATAAATGAGTCGATAACTCCTATAGCAGTGAAAACTATGGAGTAGTACATTTTTAAATATATTGGTTTTATCACAAGAAAATATCGCAAAATTATACGACATTACTTGTTAACAAATGGGAACACTTCATTTTGATTTTAAGTTCGTCAATTTATCTAATGAACAGTAATAGGGTTATGTAGATAAAACTGATGTTATGATAAAAAGAGATCCTTTTTACATTTTCAAAAGTAAGCAAAATTCAGAGTAAAACTATAGGAACAAGGTATGTGTAGCCGTAAGCTCTTGCAGAGAAAAGCTTGATGGTCTTAGTTTCTTAATTTAAAAGTTCTTATTATTAATGAGATATTTGGCTATGAATATCCTAAAAATAAAAATAAATGTAACAACTTTCAAGGGCAACAATTAAGCAAGCCAGACCAAATAATAATACAAAATATTGTCAAATAGAATAATTGCTTTTGAGTATGTTCAAACACTTAGGCCAAAGAAAGTTTCACATATCTAATAGTCTAATGTTAATGTCGCAATTATGCTATACCAACATTATACTTCCAGTAAGCTTGTTTATCTGTACGACGTATGTAAATCAAATGATTTTACCTTGCAGTAGATGTCTAGTATTTAGCAGCTTAATGTACTAAGCTTCTTAATTTGCAATTAAATTACTGCTGACATTAATAAATCTTTAAAAATATATATATATATATATACTCGATTGATCATACCTGTAAAAACCAGTAAGAAACAATACTCATCTGTGTTAGCACGAATGCTAAGTAAGCCTCGGATCAAAAAGTAAATTCTACCTACTGACATAAAGATCTAATCAGTAATATGAAGCAGATAATACACCAGAAGATTTTTATTCTTCTATGAACAAATAAATTGTTAAAGAAACCACTTACTTGACTAATATTGAGATTAACTGTTATCTATTAGTACAACCGCAGGTTTTAACATTTATTGTTAACTCGAAAAATTTTAATTTTTGTGAAATTTTGGGGTTGTGACAGTATTGTTTAACAAAATATGGTTTGGGTTGGAGAAACCCCAACGGTTTAATACTTAGATGTGTCGATGAACCTGAGTCCAAAAAACTCATGGTTGAGTTCCATGCAGGATTTGGTGGTGGAAATTTTTCCACAAGAACAACCGCCCATAAAATCCTCAGAGTAGGCTACTATTGGCCGAACCTTTTTTTAGATGTGCACAATTCTATCAGAGTTTGCCCCCAGTGTCAGTTGTTCACTAGAAAGCAACGAATGAAATCCTTGCCTTTAAACCCAATAGTAGTCCAAGCCCCTTTCTAGCAGTGGGGGCTTGATTTCATCGGTAAGTTCAAGGATAACTCGAGCAATGCCTATTCTTGGATGCTTACCACCACTAATTATTTCACCAAGTGGGTAGAGGTGATACCCACCAAGAAGGAAATCGATGCCGTAGTCATGGATTTCTTAGAAGATAAGGTTATCACAAGATTCATTGTGCCAGCCAAAATCATCACAGATAATGGCCTGTGCTTTGTTTCCTCTGAGATGTCATCCTTTTGTTTCAAGTACGGCATTGTCCTATCCCATTCATCCAACTATTATCCCCAAGGAAATGGTCTAGCTGAGTCAAGTAATAAAAAATTAATGACCATAATCAAGAAAACTGTGGGAGATAATAAAAAGGCTTGGGATAGAAAGATCAAGTTTGCATTATGGGATGATAGAATCACAAAGAAAAGTTCAACCAGAAGGATCCCTTTTGAACTTGTCTATGGACTAGATGTCACCTTACCTGTCCACTTAAAGCTTCCAGTGTATCAACTTCTCCAGACCTTTAGCTCAAATCAGGATGCCATTCAGAACAAAATCAATGAGTTGATTGAGTTAGATGAAAATAGAAGAAATTCCCTTGACCAAAGTATCAGAAATGCAAACAAAGTCAAGAGGACCTTTGATAGATCTACTTGGCTTGGATCCTTTCAAGTAGGTGACACAGTATTGTGTTGGGACAAATGGCGAGAGAAACCTGGGAAACATGAAAAAGTTCGACAGCTTATGGTTTGGGCCATATATCATTGATGAAGTATCAGGAACAAATTCTTTCTATCTAAATGATTTAGAAGGAGAAAGGTTAAGCCAACCAGTGAATGGTTTTCTCCTCAAGATGTTCTTTGTCGAGACGGTTTTATGCCTTTATTGGCATTGGTGGATTTAGGGCCAATTTCTAAACCTTTCCATGCATGTATTTTTAAATTTCATGTATCATATTGTTGTATTATAGATATTGTTGTATCATAGATGTTTTGTACCATAGTACTAACCTTGAATTTTTTTTTGTATTTTATTCTTGTAAAATATTTCTTTTTTGTACACCATAGACTAATTTTGTACATTAATCTGCTTTTACAGTTGGTTTCTTTTATATACATGTTACTGACAAGATTTAATTGCTATGCAGGACCCAGAGATTCCGGAGTTCTCACATCCTCTTCTTTGATCAGAAGATTAGTCAGAGCATGTGTCCCTATATGGAGCCAAATGTTACCACCTAAGTTGTACTTAGTGGTTTTTTATCAAGTGAGCCTGGTGAATTGGACAAAGATGATTTGTTCGGACTTATGAAGAACTTCAGAATTGCTTCTGGGAAGTGTTTGTTGTAATATATCACATGTTCATACCCCGTAGGGGAGTTGTAATAAAATGTTATAGCATGATAGTGTCTGTAAAAGACTCAGTCTCTTGGAATTTATTTTTCAATTCGATTAGCCCAGAGTGTTTTTTCCCTTGGTTATTATTGGTTGTTGAATAAATGACTAATAATTTCTGAGTTTTTCACTCAATACCTCCAAAGTTGGGGTGGTCGGCTTCGCATTTAGGCCTATTGAGGTTATGAGAGTCTATGTGTCAATGTATATACATGCTAGGCATTATGGTTGAGTCAAATGAACATGTCTAAGTCCCCCTAGGATTTAATTTTTTTTTAATTTTTTAAGTTTTTTTTTAAAATTTTTAATTTTTTCACAAAACTTAGGCTATTTTTTAATAGTCTAATTGGAAAAATTGGTTTTGTAATAAAAGTGGGCTCAGAAATCAGTTTAAGTCATGAGGGTGCTCATTTTCTAGATCAGAGCACCATGTAAACCCATAACCCCACTTTTCCTAAGTTTTGAGTGATTTTTCCATCACTCAGGTAAAACATCCAAAAAAAACAATTATTGATTATTTTAATTGATAAATTAATTAAATAATGGAGAAAATCCAAATTCCTAAATAAGTGGATTTTGCTCCAATTTGACTGAAATCAGTCTTATCATCTTTGGATTGACTGGAGCTGACCATTCCTTGACAGAAGGAGTTGATCTAGGCGGAGTGTACCACATCATGCAATATTGGGAATTGTGCCCTCTCTCTCTCTCTCCTCCACACATGTGGGCCCATCTGGATGTGATTTGGTTGATGTTTCAGTTAACCGGTTGATGTGTCAGTCTGATCAGCTCTCTGATTGTCAGTCAGACTCAGTGAGAATCAGATCAGACTCAGATAGACTTAGATCTAGCTCATCTTGACTCCTCATGTAGCTGCAGTCTCTCTCTCCTTGGGAATTGCGCCCCCTTTGGGCTAGGTTTCCAGTTTTTGTTATAAATAAAGCACATTTTTCCTCTTCCAAGCTAGTTAGAGTTGGATCGAAGGGCTGGCTATTGTAATACTATTGCAATCTTTTTATTGTTGGAATAAATAAGCTTTGGAGGCTAAATGGTGTAATGCTCTCATGTGTGTGGAATAAGCATTGTCTTGCGGCTATCGATGTTGCCGGTTTTTCTCTCAATTTCTGCATCTGAATCTTGTTAGGCTTGAGTGACTCGTATGAATCAAATAAGAGTGTAGCTGGGTAAGTAACATTTCTTGTTTTTTTGTATCTCGTAGCATGTGTTTAAAGATCCAGTTTATACATGTTTAATAATTTTATTTGCATGTAATTCTTGTCTTTTTTCTATATGTATATCCAGATCTCATAAGGTTTTGTGCACGATTGTGTGTTTAGCTTTCAGGTGGAATAGATTATATGGGTTGTGGATCTAGTTTGAATCCACTATACATCCGACACTTTTTAGAAAGGCATTTCCCCTCTGTATTCCACTAACAAGTTTCCATTGCAGATCTATCCAACAACAAGCCTTTCCCCTTCTCTTCCTCCATTATTTTAAAAGAATCAATCTTCTTGGTTACCTTGTTTATGCATGAGCTGCTAATTCATCATATGCAAAATATCTCATTAGATCTCATACATAAGCATTTAAAAATCTAGATCTTTGTTTTTCAAAAGTTTTCCATAAACATCATAGATCTGGCATAAAGAAATCGTCCTTTTTGCATTGCATTTAAAATAAAACTTGTAGTTTGCATGCATTAGATTTCTGTTTTCTGTTATAAAATATAAATCTAGCAATCCATGCACATCACATTGGCTGCCCCAAAGGCAAGCCAGGATCCCAAGGAAAGCTTGCTTTCCTTGGTTCCCTTTTTTAACCTTTTTAACTAGTTTTAACTTAGCTTTTTTTGGTTTAAAGTAGGCTGACCCAAAGTTACTTTTAAAGTGATTTTGGGAATATTTCATTTTAATAAGCTCACTGCATTTTATCAGGTATAAAATAAAGAGGAGAATCTGCTTTTCGAAAGTGACTTTTGGGCCATCCGAATCCCCCGAGAGGTCTCGCTTTTTAACTGAAATCTTTAAATTTTTGCACGTTGTAAGGTCTTGGTTTCATTCTGTATAAGAAACAAGAGGAATCATATCATTTTACTGATATTGTAACCACTGATAATAAAAAATATTTCTGAATAGGCTCTTTCAAGCCCATTCCCCATCCCCCTTGGGGGGATTCACGTCCTTTTTCTCGTTTTTGCATTTTCTTATTTTTTCGCTCTAGATTAGTTTCATTGATGTAGAATTATATACTTTGATTACTTTTATCATATCTTCCATATTACAAAGTATCAAAGTAACTTTAATACTTACCCCATGACTTCACGATTGACCCGAAAGGGGAAAGAGATGCGTGATAGGACTAATTAGAAAACCTATGGTTTGTTTCTTTTGATGCTTCGTCATTAATTTCTACAAGTGATCTTGTTTAAAATCAACCCCCTCCTTGATTCCCCGATTGAGGTCCACTTGGACCGAAAGAGGTTCCTGGAGGGTTTTTCTTTCTAACAAAACACATCCTTTAAAATCTACTCAAAATTACAAAGACTTCGGTGTGTATGCACTGCGTTTTGGCTGTGTTTCGTCCGATTAGTCAAGCTACATCAAAAGCAACGTGAGTGACTAGATTAATTAGGTTTCACCTTCCCCAATTAACCACCATCAGGAAAAAATCCAATGCCTCAAACAAACCATAAGCAGTGGCAAAATACCCAAAGGAAGTGGGAACTCTTGGATAGTGACCTTGAGGCACCGATCTCTATTACACCCTAGCAGGTGTATTATGAAGACAGTCTCTGAGACTCCATTCATCCCACACATTCCTTGCGGGTAGCTATGAAGGTTTCATTTTTGGACATACTCCAGTACCCCTCAGGTATATCTGGAGTCCCCTTTCGCCTAATTTAATCCACTCATTTTTCATATTAACTTAAAACGTACCAAGAGACATTTGCAAAACATTCCCTCCAAGCACATGCAAGTACATTTGATTATGTTGTGACTCCATTTTAAGGCACTGGTTATCTGTTTAATTATTTTGATATATACAGATTTTGTGTCAACATTGTGCTTACTTGTGCTCATTTTTCATCTTGTCATCTATGGTTATTAATGGTTAATTTCAAACTCCTAAGCAACTTACTCAATTCAACACAATCATACTAAAGTAATTTTCCTTAGTAACTTAATAGGGTCTATCCTCCTTGGATTCATTAGGAGTTGAGCGTAAACAGAGGATTCAAGAACAAGGTGACAACCTTGAGTCAAAACTTTCCCCCAAGGACACACTAAGTGTCTTGAAGATTTCTGCCACGTCCCCCCTTGCCCCAGGTGTGTGAAAGGAAAAAACAATTCCAAAATTAATCCAATTGCTTTCAAACTTGGTGAGGAAGGTCCTGAGGGGTGATGGGACATATTAGCACATATATCAGACATATAATAAATTGATATACCCAGCCCTAGTCTATAATTTGCAAGGGAATAAGTTTCAGGACAAGACTAGTCAATTTGGGAGGTGGAATCCCCCCCTGGGTCTTGGAACAAATCTCTTCACAACATTGTACAACCTTTACTAATGGTGGGTATGATACTTGGATATATTATAAGACATTAATTAAAGTATATTTGAAGCATCATATGTGGTTTTGGGGTCGAATAGGTATCCAAGAGAGTTCCATGAATTTACTAGTAGTTTTGAGGTTCCAACTCCCAATGGTAGATGACTTCAAATAGCTCCAAATGATCTTGAATTGTACCAGAAGGTTTATGAGTGATATAATAACTTAATTATAGTTTTAAAGGGTGTATTATGGCCTTCCAATTACTTCTAAAATTCTATATCAAATTCTGAATAAGATAGATGCTTTAACTAGCAATTTTGGGGCTCAAATCCCTCCCGAGTAATTGCCGGAATGGCTTCCCAAATGTACAGAAACTCACTCAAATTATCAAATTGAAGTAGGGGATGTATATAAGACACTATCATAGACTCATATGTAGAACTAATCGATGTAACACCCCGGTTTTGACCACATTTTCATGATGTATAAATATTGTAATTAATCATGGTGAGGAGCTAAAGGCAAAAGCCCCACCATCGATTTGGTTGGGTATGTTTCGGCAATGGGGATAGTTGCTGATGGTATATCGTGCTATCAGGCACATTATGGTATGGCATCATGTAAACACACACATCAATTAAAATAGCCCAAAACCAGCTACAGCAGTGCAACGTTGAATGAAAAGGGCATGATTCCAAATGATAAGGGGTGGGGGATGTCAAACCTTGGTCTATGGGGGGGGGAACCCATATGTTGCCACCTTGTTGATTTTCCATCTCCCCTTGTCTCATCCACTCTCTTGAATGTCTTGTGGAGTTAGTTGAGGTAGTTAATGTTGAGTTGTTGAGGGCAGTTATTGTTGTAGGAAACGTGGGCATGGGGAGGCGTCGGTTTTGGCAGGCTGCTGTCAGTTCAGACGGTACACATGCCCAGCAGTAGAACCATCTTTTCCTCACGCCCAGTATTAATTCATTCTCTCCACTCTTCCATGATTCTCCATTCTTCCATTCTTATCTGCTCATCCTCACACATACGGGTGTTCTCTCATGGTCTCACCTTCCCACGACAGTGCTAAGACGTTCATGCATTTTCGGTTGTTTGTTCATCTGCGTGCATAAGCGAAGCTGTTCACCCTCACGCAGGAGCGGAAGTCTCATGCATCCTCACGCATAGGCAGTTGTCTTGCTGAACTCACACAGCCAGGAGGGGAGCTACTTATCAGTGGTCATTCACGTTTTTCTACAGAGTGGAATTGGGTATGTTTTCCTCTATGCTTTGCAGCTTGGTGCAAGTTTCCCTCACGCACAGGCTGAGAGTATGTAGTTTCTTCCTCGGTGTGGCCTGTATAGTTATTTTTCACTTGTTTAATTGTCCATGACGGACTGATGTCTCCCTTACGTGGTGACTGTTGTGGCCTTCTTTATATTTGGGGGTCTGGTGCAAGTTTTCCTCACGCACAGATCGATTGGATCCATTTTCCCCATGTTGTGAGCAGTGTTCACTGATTACGTTGTGGGACTGTTGTCTTCCCCACGTTTTGTTGGCTATTGATTGTCACATTTGTGTTGAGTTCCCATGGCTATGCTGGGAGTTCTGTTTCTTATCCATTGTGGGCTGTGGTTGGTTGCCATCATTCATTGTGAATTTGGGCTGTTGATGTACCCTGGTTTGGGTTGCTGTTGAGTTGTTTTGGCCATGCTAGGGCCAAGAACAACTCTAAGTTGCCTTGTTTGGCTTGAGCAGTGTTCACCATTTGGTTGGGACTGTCAACCGGTCATTCTTTCCTTCTTCACAGGGCTGTGAAGGGATTGTGTTGCTGCGGTATGCAGTGGTTGGTCTTCAGACTGCTGTGAGTAGGATTAGAGGCCAGGTATGCTTGAGAAGGCTGGTGTTGTGGCCACCAGCTTAGCATTAGCTTTTCCTAGCTCTTGGATGACCTGGTAAATCCCAACTGTGTTGGTTTGCTGCTTTGTAAACCTTGGCTATGTGTAAGCCTGCGTTGACCCTTATTCCTTGAGGAATCATGCCCAGTTCGGGGGTGGCAGTGTTGCTGAGAGATTGATGAGCACGTTGGCCTATGGTTGGGTGGAACGTTGCAGTGACGTAGCTGGTTGCGGGGCGAGTTCTTCATCGAAAGATAAGTAATCCTGATTATCTCATCTCTACAATTATATCTATTGTTTTATGAACATGTGAATGCTGGAACGTATATGTTGCTTCCACTGATTGATGAGAAATTATGCATTCATCTTAGTATGCATTTGAATGTATGATGGGTTATGCATCTTTGTATGATGTTACGTATCATTGAATGCATTCTAATAAGTTTTAGTTCAGCATTTATACTTATTCATGTTCATGGGGTTGTTTGCCCGGTTGCTTGTGGTGCTCGTCGCATCCTCTTCGCCGGTCAGAGGGTTGGGGACGTGACAGTGTGGTATCAGAGCTCATGTTGCAGCATGGGCCTAAATGGACCACCAAGGTGTAGTGACAGAAGCAGAATTTCCTTTTTCCCAGCAGAGATCAGTAATTATGATGGAAAATTTTATTGAAAAATTTCTTTAAGTGCCGAGCTCATCGGGTCATTGGAGGACTGAATGGGAAGTTCCTCCGATACGCCGGAAGGTGTAGTCGAAAGGCCATCTGACGAGGCGGAGCAGCGGAAAAGAAATTTTGAAAAGTTTGCCTAAGTGTTTAAGACATCAGAACACTTAGCGGAATTGACTTTCGACGTAGTGGAAGGGTTAGTCGAATTGACTTCTGACGAAGCGGAAGAGTTCGACGAAAGCGCGCCCAACGAGAACAGTTTGAAAAGAAAATCGTCTAAGTGTCCGTCGGAAGAAAATAGCTGTTCGAGCGTCCACCATTGCAGAAGCCAAAGGAACTAGCCTTCCGATGTGAAAATATTGCCGACGTCGTCGGCCATCGGAAGGAGGAAGTTGTCCGTGCACCCGCTGTTGCGGAAGACAAAGGCACTAGCTTGCCAATGAAAAAAAAGCCCGTCGATGCCGATCGGGTTATGCCATAGTAGATTTGGCCACCAATCGGGAGAAGATCGAGGATGTTGGGCCGCCGTTGCGGCTGTTGATGAAATGGTTTTGTGAATGGAAAAAAATATGATGGAGCCAATCAAGCGGCGAAAGGGAAGGCTAAAGGAAAATTTCAAAAAAATTTCTAAGTTCGAAAATCATCGGCCATCGGCAATGATTAGTGGATTGAAAATCCGTCGTTGCGGCTGTCCAATGGACTAGCCTTCCAAAGGTTAGTGGATCCGATTGCTGATGAGGAGGAAAGTTAAACAAATTTAAGTGTAAGGCCATCGGATGAAGTTAGTGGATGTGGAAGCCGCAGTGGCGGAAATGAAAGGGTATTGAGAGCCGATGCCATTGGGTGAAGTAAACCGAGAAGGAAGAAAGAGGAAAATTTTGAAAAATCGACTAAGTGTGAAAACCGTCAGAAAGTTTAGTTGTTTGGGTAGTCGATGCGGCAGCAAGCATCGGAATAAAATAGAAGATGAAGCTACCGATGCAATGGAAGAAAAGAAGAGAAGTTTTGGAGGAAATAGTTGAAGTCGGAGCCGCAGTTTCAGCAGAGATCTTCCAACAACCGCCGAAACGTTGGAAGGGTATAGTTGTTTGAGCATCCGATGTGGCGACAAGAAGAAGAAGAAAAATTGAAAATTTTCTAAGTAAAGAAAACGTCAGAAAAATTTAGAAGATCGGACTGCCAAACTGTCGGAAACTTAGAGAACTAGCCGTCCGACAGGTTAGAAGATCCGATTTCTGATGAACAGCAGAGAAGCTAGTGGTTTGGGGATCCAAAACAGCGAAGGATGTTAGCTGTTTGGGGATCTGAAACGGCGGAAGAAGTTAGCTATTTTGATAGCCGAAACGTCGAACTGATAGAGGAAATGAGAGCCGATTCTGCAGAGGAAATTTTGAGTTTTCAAATGGGATTTTCCAACATATTTCGACTGTTTTCCAGTAGGATTTTCAGCTGTTTTAAGTGGGTTTACAGGGCTAAATTTGGCACTCAGACCAAAGTATAGTTGTGTGTAATAAAAATGCAAGAATTTGGTGGGAAGTCCTCATTTTTAGAAGTGGTGTGGTTTTCCCACCCGAGGTCGGAATGAAGCATGTGGATAGGCGTTGGAAAGCTTATCCAGTGGGGAACAAGGGTAAGTCACCAAAATCTGAGCATGAAGCAACAAAGTGCTAATGATGGCCGCTGCTATCAAATGGACAAATCTGGAAAGTTGCATACCCATAGGTAGCAAGGACTAGGAAGGCTAACCAGCTGTTGTGTGGAAGAGTAGTTCCATGCGGGTATGAAAGACTTGAGAAGGGAAGTTTCCTTAAAACCTTATCTTGATGATTACAAATACATTCCTAAGTTTTATAATTGAAATGTATGAGGATATGTATTGCATGCATAGGATATTGCATGTTGGTAAGAGTATTGAAAATTATATATTCATAATGAACCACTAATGATAATCATTGCTTTGATGTTGGCATTAGTGGGAAAAACCAACGATGACATGGACCCAGATGAATATGTTGTTGATGCTGATGAATGTGACCAGCAACCCTATGAAGAAAGGGATAAGGCAATAAGTCCATAACAAAAGTTGGTGAGCAAATTCTGCAATCTCCTGCAAGGACCAACCAAATTGGTCATGTCAAGGGTGTAAGTACGACCCATGCAGGTAAGAGTTTGCTTATGACAAATTCCATGGAGTGGTAAAGGTAAGAGACCTCATACCATGTGGATATTTGAATATAGAAAGGTGTCATTCTTGCATATATTGATTGAGCTTAGTAGCCCAAGGAAAGTAAGCATAGGGCAAATGTTGTGATGTATTGCATGAATGCACTGAGATGAGTGCATATGATATTATGAATAACTAATGACTGAAATGATGAATTGATGACAATTCAGGAACCATTTCAAAGGTTGTTATGAATGCAAGATAGTCATGATCAATTGGCTTCCAGAAATTCTCTATCGAAGAGCAAGGTGGTACAAATGATATGCTTGTGAAGTAAGGAGTATCTAAACATTTCATTTAATTGCATGAATGATATGACTATGCCTTGCAAATGTTAATATGATAATAATTGCATGAATTAAATGAGTTTTGGTAATATTGATGTGACTAATAGCTGGAAGTATTTGAATTTTATAAATTCTAAAAATGCTTCAGTGATGGTTGTAGCAATGAGAAGGTTATATGCATCTAGACTTACCAAGTGTTTCGTTGATTGAAGCTCATGTTTCAGGTAGATTATTTCGAGCATGGAAGTGAGAGGTAAGACCCTGACCAATGCCAAAATCTACCATGTGAAAGAGCTAAACCTTATGAGAAGAGTCTCATGGTTGTAAAATTAGTTGGTATGCATAATAGGTTGTTAAATTCGAATTGTGAATTTCGGATTTGAGAAATTGCTGACAACTACTAGTCACTATTGGCTTGCATAAGATTGTGTTTGGTTGATTGAAGCTCAGGTTTCAGGTAGATTATTTTGAGCATGGCAGTGAGAGGTAATACCCTGACCAATGCCAGAATCTACCATGTGAAAGAGCCAAACCTTATGAGAAGAGTCTCATGGTTGTGAAAATAGTTGGTGTGCATAATGGGTTGTTAAATTTGAATTGTGAATTTTGGAAATTGCTGACGACTACTAATCACTGTCGGCTTGTATAAGATTGTGTCAGGAAGATGCATGGTAAGTGGGTATTCATGTTATGCTAGTAAGCATAAAATTATAATGGGCATAGTCATGCTGCTTATAAGAAACCCACAATTGAGCAAATTAATTTTTGTAGTAGACAGAATTGCAATTTCCTATTGAATTTGATTACCAATGTCATTGCTTGGTTATGGAACAATCAATTTGGATTGTATTATCAGATAATGATTGACTGTTTGGCTATTTGATGAATGTGTCAGGGATACACACTGTAGGAAGATCATGTGTGATGGCCTACAGAAGCAAAAATTCATGGGAAGGTTTTCCCTTGGAAATGCGTTTCGAGTGAAACGCCATTGGACATTTTGGAAATGTCTCATCTGCACTACATGTTTGGTAGTAACATGAGTGAGATGATATAAATTGTGTCGGTAAGACATATGTGGATATGAAATGCAAAAAGGAGCTGGGATGGCAAACTGACAGACTATTAACTCAGGGAAGGAGCCTCCATTCATCCTTAACAAAGGCATACTACGTCAGCAAATGGATAAGTGTTCTGTGACCCTTGCTAAGAATATGCATGTTTAATTGTTAAAAATTCCATATGCAGAACATGTTTTGATTTAATATCTATTATGACTGATTTCTTGGGTATGAATAGGGCCTACATGGCACACACCGGGAAAGGGTGCACACTTTTTCGATGTTGGATCATGAAAGGGTTTTCAATATTGATTACACTCTAGGAAGTGGACGCACTCCTGGTGTCTCAATACTTGATAGTGAATGATGAGAAATGTGATTACAGTTTTAGAGCAATAACGCTAATGAGTTGCTTGTATTGCTTGTATTGACAGGCTAAATAGATGAAGTTGGGTGTTGCACCCTAAAGGTAAAAAAGGTAAAAGGTAAATGGTTGTTGTGAGGGGTTGCGGAGTAAGGGTTATTGTTGGTATAATTACATGTGGTATTGTTGATGGCTTGATAAACCCAACTGCATTGGCTTGGCTGATTGGTTGTTGATATAAGTGCATTGTTGATATAAGTGCAGGTGATTTGTTGCTAGTCTGATAAACCCAAATGTTAGCTAGCTTGGCTGAGTAGCCTGATAAACCCAGCAGTGTATTGGCTTGATTAGCAGCCTGATAAACCCAATTGTATATTGGCTTGGCTGGACGGTCTGATAAACCCAACTGTAGGTTGGCTTGACTATGCCTGATATATATAAAAGGATGTTGTGGAGTGGCCTGCGTGCTGACCTAATGTCTAAGTCCATAGGCGATCCCAAGGCTTGCAAAGCGAAGCAGGATCCTGTGGACGAACGAGGAAACGCACAATACAGACAAGTATTGGATTATTTTGCTTATGAATATACATGTGTATATGATTTGGTTATGATGTTTTAAGCTCTTGTTTTAGAGATAAAACCGATGAGAATAAACTAAACATGTGAATCTATTCAATGTTTGGATATAGGTAGCGCTAGAAGCGAGGACTATGAGAGCATCCTAGGGGTGCATGTGGACATGTGACTGTCCTGGAAAGCTCAGAATGAGTGACAATGAAAAGGGTGCTAGTGAGACCATGAGGTTCCTAGTAGTTGAGACAAACCATGTGGAGAGACTCCATGGTTAAGAGGTCTGGAATAGACCGAATATAGTAAGTGTCATGACCAAGAGGGATTGGTCCAGCATTCACTGTAAAGTGAAAGAGGCTAAGAGCATGAAAAGCCATAGCAGTGGTGTGGGTTCCAGGATGGAACAAAACAAAGAGGGGAAAAACTCTTGCTTCTCTCTCTTGCCTTTTAATTATATATACATATATATTTATGTATTATGAAAACAAAAGATTGTTGAATGCATGTATGACTGAAAATGGAATGTGTGTTTTTGCTGAAGGTAAATTGTGAATGCTGGAGTGGTTAATTCCTTGCCCAAGAATGGACATGAATGAGCTCGTTTTCCTGTTGGGAAGGCATGAAAAATATGAAAGTATCCTTGATGAGGCTTGGACTGTCATGCCAATTGGGTAATTAACTGACTGATTTTAATGTCTATATTATGCTTGGTCTGATAGAATTTCAATGGTGCATTTCACAGGTGAGAAAAGTGGAACTCGGTGGTGCACATTGATCATGGCAGCAGATCAAAAGTTGTTGGACTTAGCTGGAAGTATCCTTCAAATGATTGCAAAGACCCAAGAAAATCTTGGGGAGATGCTCAAGATACAGAAAAGGTAGAATGAAATGAACCACCAGATTTTGCAAGACTCTATTGGTTTGCAAAGGGAGGTGAAAAGCCTTCTGGGAGTAATCGGCAAAGGAAAGGAAGGTGGATCAGCAATGGGGCAATTGTCCAAGCGACCCGATAAGAAACGGTCCAAGCATGAAGACTCAAAGGAAATTGAGCAGGTAATGATGAATCAGCCAGTGAAATGCTGGGAATGCGGAGGACATCATTTACGTCGGGACTTCCCAATGAGGGAACATGACGAGGGAAATAGCCACAAAGTTCCTAGACTTCGGGAGAAGCTAAAAGCTGAGAACCAGTGGGAGAAGTCCATGGAAGCCGAGGGGCTTGGTCTTGAACGTTCAAAGTAAATAATTGAACGTGGGACAGATCTGCCAAAAAAAATAAATTGAAATTTTGATTTGCAATTGTATATGTATTGTATATATGTAATGGAACACCGAGGACGATGTTATTCCAAGGGGGAGGGGAATGTAACACCCCGGTTTTGACCCCATTTGCATGATGTATAAATATTGTAATTAATCATGGTGAGGAGCTAAAGGCAAAAGCCCCACCATCGATTTGGTTGGGTATGTTTCGGCAATGGGGATAGTTGCCGATGCTATATTATGCTATCAAGCACATTATGGTATGGCATCATGTAAACACGCACATCAATTAAAATAACCCACAACCAGCTACGGCAGTGCAATGTTGAATGAAAAGGGCATGATTCCAAAGGATAAGGGGTGGGGGACGTCAAACCTTGGTCTATGGGGGGGGAAACCCATATGTTGCCACCTTGTTGATTTTCCATCTCCCCTTGTCTCATCCACTCTCTTGAATGTCTTGTGGAGTTAATTGAGGTAGTTAATGTTGAGTTGTTGAGGGTTGTTATTGCTGGAGGAAACGTGGGCATGGGGAGGCATTGGTTTTGGAAGGCTGCTGTCAGTTCAGATGGTACACATGCCCAGCGGCAAAACCATCATTTTCCTCACGCATGGTCTTCATTCATTCTCTCCACTCTTCCATGATTTTCCATTCTTCCATTCTGGTCTGCTCATCCTCACACATACGGGTGTTCTCTCATGGTCTCACCTTCCCACGACAGTGCTGAGAAGTTCATTCATTTTCGGTTTTTTGTTCATCCGCGTGCATAAGCAGAGCTGTTCACCCTCACGCAGGAGCAGAAGTCTCGTGCATCCTCATCCACAAGCAGTTGTCTTGCTAGATCTCACGCAGCCAGGAGGGGAGCCGCTTATCAGTGGTCATTCACGTTTTTCCATAGAGTGGAATCGGGTATGTTTTCCTCTGTGCTTTGCGGCTTGGTGCAAGTTTCCCTCATGCACAGGCTGAGAGTATGTAGTTTCTTCCTCAGTGCGGCCTATATAGTTATTTTCCGCTTGTTTAATTGTCCATGACGGACTGCTGTCTCCCTTATGTGGTGATTGTTGTGGCCTTATTTATATTTGGGGGTCTGGTGCAAGTTTTCCTCACGCACAGATCGATTGGAGCCATTTTCCCCATGTTGTGAGCAGTGTTCACTGATTACGTTGTGGGACTGTTGTCTTCCCCATGTTTTGTTAGCTGTTGATTGTCACATTTGTGTTGAGTTCCCATGGCTATGCTGGGAGTTCTGTTTCTTATCCGTTGTGGGCTGTGGTTGGTTGCCATCATTCATTGTGAATTTGGGTTGTTGATGTACCCTGGTTTGGGTTGCTATTGAGTTGTTTTGGCCACGCTAGGGCCAAGAAAAACTCTGAGTTGCCTTGTTTGGCTTGAGCTGTGTTGACAGTTTGGTTGGGACTGTCAACCGGTCATCCTTGCCTTCTTCACAGGGCTGTGAAGGGATTGTGTTGCTGCGGTATGCAGTGGTTGGTCTTCGGACTGTTGTGAGTAGGATTAGAGGCCGGGTATGCTTGAGAAGGCTGGTGTTGTGGCCACCAGCTTAGCATTAGCCTTCCCTAGCTCTTGGATGACCTGGTAAATTCCAACTGTGTTGGTTTGCTGCTTTGTAAACCTTGGCTATATGTAAGCCTGCTTTGACCCTTATTCCTTGAGGAATCATGCCCAGCTCGGGGGTGGAAGTGTTGTTGAGAGATTGATGAGCACGCTGGACTATGGTTGGGTGGAACGTTGCAACGACGTAGCTGGTTGCGGGGCGAGTTCTTCATCAAAAGATAAGTAATCCTGAGTGTCTCATCTCTGCAATTATATCTATTGTTTTATGAACATGTGAATGCTGGAACGTATATGTTGCTTCCGCTGATTGATGAGAAATTATGCATTGATCTTAGTATGCATTTGAATGTATGATGGGTTATGCATCTTTGTATGATGTTATGTATCATTGAATGCATTCTGATAAGTTTTAATTCAGCATTTATACTTATTCATGTTCATGGGGCTGTTTGCCCAGTTGCTTGTGGTGCTCGTCACATCCTCTTCGCCGGTCGGAGGGTTGGGGACGTGACAATCGAACTCACATGGTGGTTATCACTTCCTTCAATCAGATTTAAAAAACTAGTTTTGGACCCTTGGGGAAACGAGATGTAGTTTGGTCCAAATGATATGAAATTTGAACCAATGGCCAAACATTCTCAGTTACAAAACATGAAACCCATTGGAGACATTAATTACATTTCATTCATTCATAAATCATCAATGGTGCACACATATATTGGATTCCATCAAGATTGCAAGAGTTTACAACAAGGTATTGGGGAAATGGCAGTGTTTCTTCAATATTGGACAATAATACATGAGATATATTGGCCTTTTGACCTGAGATATTTCTGAACTTGTAATGCAGACCATTTACATCAGAAGACAAAATACTGGAGCAATAGAATCTCCCTCAAAGAGATGAATAGCTCACCAAGTGTGCCTCACTCCATAGAGCTAAAATATGGTGAGAAAACTTGAGATGAATGGAAGAACAAGATGATATTGAGATGTCCATGATCTTCCTATAGCTTTCACCTGTAAATTATGACTCCATTAAATCTCCTTTAAATGCCTGAGTGGCCTCTCAAAATCACCAATTATGATGGGAATCTTTCACCCTCGAAATTGGTTAATTCAAGGAACTAGTCATCCACTAGCTCTCTCTTCACAAACCCAGATTCATCAAATGATCAAAAAGCTTCTTCTCATGGATGATCCATGTATTTTATAAACATTATTGGTCTACTAAGGTTCAAAATCCATTTATAAACCAAATCCAAGTCGAATTGGTGTTGCTGCTCATGCTATGCCATGTGGCCTCTCTCTTCACCTTCCCTCTTCTCCCAAATTTGAGTAGGAGCCTCTTGGCCTTCTCCAACTCCCAAATTCAACCTCTAAGATGCTCTATTCAGGACTAACATGTCATAATGTTAGTGTTTCAGCCTTCATATCTAACTTGTGTCATAACTTTCATAGAATCTCCATCATTGGTGTCATATATGTCACAAATGTAAGGGGAACTAGCCAAGTGTCCATGAAACTCCCATTTTTCTCTTCCTCTCCCATGTAAGTTAAAATTCATCCCAAATTAGACCTATGAAGTATATGGAAAAGTATATTAACCTCATAATCCATCCCAAAACATTAGGCTTCCCATATATTCTAAATTACAAGAGGAGGATGCCATTTAACATAGGAATTCTAGCTTGAGTGGGCCCATAGTCTCCCTGTGTCTACATTCTCTATAGCCATTTCAATTTTCTCTTGTATTTATTTAATAAGATAAATTATTAAATATTTATCCTTTTCTAATGTCTAAAAATAATTTACTATCCCCCTTATTCCAAATCTCAAAGCTTCCACCCCCAACCTAGGAAACTAGTGATTTTCCTCCTTGGCAATTATTTGAGTTTTAGCATCCATTTGACAACTTTCATGAATATGGAAAATGTGATTTGGCCATTGTGACCCAATGAAAAATTTGGGACATTGTTTTCTTGCATAATTTGTGAATATATTGTGTTGTAAGGATTCCTTTAGCTCCTATATCTTGATGTGAATCATACTTTCACATGGTACCAGAGCTCTTTGGAGCTACAAATCAAATTCAGAGAGTTTGAGTTGCTATCTAGGGTTTCTTCCAGAACAATTTGAGTATTTTCATTGTAGATAGTTCTAGTGTCTTTGTCACTTAGTTCAAAAGAAGAAATGGAGCAGAGTCATGTCATGACATCCCCATTCAACTATTTTGAAAGAAAGGTCGAAATGGTGATCCAACTAAGGTTGAAAGGCCTATACAGAGTCACCATGGGGACTAAGAATGAGCCCAACTATGCTGTGGAAAAATCAAAGTACTTCAACATATTAGATGAGGCATTCGAGATTATTTGTCTTAGTATCTCGAGAGATATTCTCTTTCATGTATATAGTCTTACCAAACCCAATGAAGTTTGGCTCAATATCGATTCACTCTTTGGAAATACTGATGAGATGAGGGGACACCAACTCGAAAATGAGTTGATCTCACTGAGCCCATCTCACTTTGAGACGATCTAGGATTTAGTCACAAAGTTCAAATAGTTGGTGCTTCAATTGAAACAATGTTGCATTGAAAATAAATAAGAGCATATTATCTTGTCTCCTATTTTGAAGCTAGGCCTTGAGTATGCAGTGTTTGTCTCCACATTGCACTCAAGCAAGCTGATAGTTCAAAATTGGAGAATTCCTTCACTGGAAGACTTCATGGAGTCTTTGACTCAAGAACAAGACAAATTGGTGCAAATGGGTACCATCAAATTCACAAAGTATTAATCCCTTGTTGTAGTAGTTTCGAATCAATCTGAAGGAAAGAATAAAGCCAAATATTTGAAGCAACAAGAGAAGCAGAAGCAGGAGAAGCCCAAATATTCAAATGGGGGTTTGAATCCTAGCAAGGACAAAGAAAAGAAGAAACAATAGAAGACATAATGTTATTATTGTCACAAATGTTGGAATCCAAAGATTTAATGCATGAAGATAACCATTGACATGATGGAGAAACTCCTTGAGAATAACAACAACCCACTGCCAGAAGGCACAAGGAAGAACGAGGGAGGTCCAAGCTTAGAGAACAAGGATAGATGCCATGCTTTGGTTGCTTGATATTCAGGCTCTTCTTCCTTCATCATAGATTCAATGTCCTCAAGGCACATATATTCCATGCAATATTCCTTCTCTTCCATACATCCTTATAGTGGTCCATCCATCCTCATGGGTGATGACTCTAAGATCCCATCCGAAGGGATTGGCAGCATTGATCCAGATAATGGGTACTTCAACAATGTGTTGTTTGTGCCTGATCTTGCAATGAAAATACTCTCTCTCTATCAAATGAAATACGCAAGTACAACCAAGAGAGTAACATTTACTCAATATGATGTGGAGATCTCAGAAATCTCTACAGGCCAAGTTGTTGCAGTGGGTTTTGCAGACCATGATCTGAGAATGTATAAGTTCTCTCACTTCCTCCCTTACTCCCAAGGGAATGCGCTCCTGTCACATTCCAATGAGACCCACAAGTTGTGGCATGAGATATTTGGACATCTCAATTACAGTTACCTTTAAGCACTAAGTAAGGAAAGCATGGTTGAAGGGATTCCTACCATCAAGTTTCCCAAAGGCACTTGCAAAGGGTGCATAGTGGGGAAACATGCTGAGCAGAAATATGACAAAGAGAAGGGAAGGAGGGTTTTCCAAGTGATTGATATGATCCATTCATATATGATAGGTCCTCTTCCCACACACTTATATGGGAATTCAAGGAATGTGTTGGATTTCATATATGATTTCTCAAGGTATTGCTAGGTGTATTTTCTCAAACAAATATGAAGTTTTTGTGGAAATTAAGGCCAGCAATAGATTAATTTTAGTCACAACAATTATCAATTGATCATGCAAAATTGCTCACAAAAGAGACTAAAAATGGAGCTATAACACTAAACTGTATTATGTAAGTGTACAATAGCCAACCCTGTAATAACATAGGCTACTAAATAAATAGAATACATCAGGAAATTGAATGCATGAGGAAGCATCCAAATCTAGCATAAAGCAGGCTTACCAAAAACAAGCAAATCCCCCATAGGTGTAAAAAGTTGATCCCAAATATGTCATGGAGCTCACGAATTGGCAAGGGCGCATGGGAAATATAATGAGTGATGAAATGGCAGCTCATACATGCTTTTTCATGGAGAAAAGAGTGGAGGATGAAGAGGACAAAAAACTAGTTCACCTCACCTAGTCTAGCT
>LPNX010807404.1:243654-262566 GCA_001517045.1 Pseudotsuga menziesii
CTCAGGTTTGAATCCACACTCTCCAAGTAAACCCTGCAACCATAAACATTGAGTTGTTGCATTAACAACTCCTCTGTACTCAGCTTCTGTAGATGAGAGTGCAATGGCACTCTGTTTCTTGCTTGACCAGCTGATTGGCCCTTCTGCAAGCATGAACACATAACCTGAAGTGGAATTTCTATCTATGCTATCACCTGCCCAATCACTGTCAGTAAATCCAATCAACTCAAGATCAGATTTTGCCTTATAGAAGATCCCATGTGTCCTTGTTCCCTGAACAAAGTTAAGGATCCTTTTGGCTGCTTTCCAATGGATCTCATGAGGCTGATCCATGAATCTAGAAGCCACACTTACTGCATAACAAATATCAGGTTGAGTATGTGTCAAATACAATAAACAGCCAATCAATTGTCTATACAATGTATTGTTTACCATCGGTGGAGAATCATCTTCTTCCGGCTTCACTCCTGAAAGGAAAGGAGTTTTTCTTGCTTTCTAATCTTGCATTCTGAATTTGTTCAGCAAGTCCAAGGCATATTTGGACTGGTGCACCTTGATTCCATCTTTGTTTTGAGAGATCTCAAGCCCCAAAAATTGACTTAAGAGCCCCAAATCTGTCATAGAGAAGGCTTGGTTCATAGCTCCTTTTAAGGAAGCAATCTCAGCCTGTGAGCTTCCTGTAATGAGGAGGTCATCAAAATATAACAAAATGATCATTAATGAACCATTAAATAACTTCAAATAGACATTTGGATCTGATTTGCACCGAACAAAATTCAGTTATAGCAAGAAGCTATCAATCTTGGCATACCAAGCCCTGGGGGCTTGCTTTAGCCCATACAATGACTTTCTCAACCTACACACAAGAGAAGGGTTAGTAGAAAAACCTTGAGGCTGCTGCATATATATATCCTCAATTATATCTCCATTCAGGAAGGCACACTTTACATCCATGTGATGTAGCTCCCATTTCCTTGAGGCTGCAATGGCTAGAGCTAGCCTGATGGAGTCCATTTTTACCACTGGGGCAAAGGTCTCATTGTAATCTATGCCATGAACCTGTGAGTAGCCCTTGGCTACCAATCTGGCCTTGTGCTTCAGTGGTGAACCATCAGCAGAAAATTTGGTCTTATAGACCCACTTACACTGTACTAGTTTTCTCCTTGGGGGAAGATCCACTAGCTCCCATGTGTTGCTCTTCTAGAGTGAGTTGAACTCCTCCTTCATGGCTGTTTGCCATCTTGGATCTCCTGCTGCTTATTCATATGTTTGAGGATTAGAATCCACCATCAAATATCATTTTTCAGCAAACATAGGATCCTTCACGCACAGACCACTCTCAAATTGAGATCTAGTCCTCCTTGGGTCATTGGGATCCCCAGCTAGCTCACATGCTGCATGTAGTGTCTTGGCTGCCCATTTTGGCCTTGTGGGGATGTTAGGGTCTGCAATAAACTCATCTGCATTAGACAAATCAGAATCAGCATGTTCAACAAACACTTTACTTACTTCTTGAGGTTCAGGTGGTGAAGAGGCTTCACCAACTTCCACTTCTGCAAGGGGTTCTTCTTCAAACTGAACACACCTTTCGATGAAGGATTTATTTGTGCTCAAATTTATCAACTTGTACCCTTTTGAATATTTAGAGTATCCAACAAAAAGACACTCTTGGCTTTGGGGATGCAAATCCTTCCTCTTCTCTGTCGGGATTCTAGCCCATGCCTTTGAGCCAAAAATCCTGAAATGGGTCACATCTGGCTTGTGCCCACTCCATGCTTCGAAAGGAGTCATACCATCAAGCTATTTGTGAGGCACCCTATTCTGGATATAGGTTGCACAGTTGATAGCTTCGGTCCAGTACTTTGGTGGCAAAGTTTTGGCCTCCATCATGCATGTTGTCATCTCCTTCAGTGATTTGTTCTTCCTCTCAGCAACACCATTTTGCTGTGGTGTGTAAGGGATAGAATGCTGCATCTGAATACTTGCATCTGCACAATATTTAATAAAATCAGACTTGACATACTCACCACCATTGTTAGATCTGAGGGCCTTGAGTTTCCTTCTAGATTGGTTTTCAACCAAAGCCTTAAAGACTTTGAATAGGCCAAAAACTTCAGACTTGTGTTTCAGGAAGTGAACCCAGCAATACCTGGAAAAGTCATCAATGAAAGTTAATGCATACTTGGCCTGAATCATGGACATATGAGGGAATGGACCAGAAACATCACTGTGGATTAGCTCGAGGGGTGCAGAGGTTCTCTCATGACTAGCTCTCTCAAATTTGTGCTCTGGGTGTTTTCCTAGGATACAGCCTTGGCAGACTCCTTTGGAAAATTTTATCTTGGGCAACCCTATGACCATTTATTTCTTACTAATATCAGACAGATACTTGTAATTTAGATGGCCAAATATTTCATGCCATAGCTTGCTGGCTTCATTAGCATGAATGAGAAGAGCAGAGGGGTTTGAGTAAGGTAGGAAGTGTGAGAACATGTATACCTTTTGAGCATGATTCACAACTCCTTTTGCAATGACTCTACCAGTTGAAATCTCTATGATCTCAACTTCATTGGGGGAGAATATGACCTTCTTAGGAGACCCAATGTGGGTCATCTGGTACACTGACAGGAGGTTGGAGGCGAGACCAGGGACATATAGCACATTGCTGAACTTACCATGATCAAGATCTATCCTTCCTTTTCCTTTACTTTCAGTGAGAGAGTCATTTCCCAGTACAATAGATGGTCCTTTCGACATATCGAGTGAGGAGAATGCCTCCTTAGTCGAAACCATGTGTCTTGAAGCTCCAGAATCTATGATAAAACTTGGTGAGCTTTATGTGCCAGCAACTAGAGCATGAACTCTCTCTTTGTCATCGGAACTTGATCCTCCTTCTCTCTTCTTTGAGCTTTCTGGAAGGGAGATGCCATTCTTCTCCAAGAGATTGGTCAGCATGTCTATCTGCTTTTTCATACAAGAGCTTTCAGTGTGATTTCCCTTATTGCAGTATGCGCACTTGTTCATTTCACCTTTGTTCTTCTTCTTCTGGTTATTCTTCTTGGGACCTTGTTGATCCTCCGGAAACTGTTTCTTGTCTCTCGTTTGCTCAGGTGGCTTTTTAGCTTTCTTTTTGCTTTTTTAATCCACCCTTGAATCTCCAGCAATCAAATCTTGATCTTTGGATGGTTTGATGGTGCCCATCATCACTAGCTTGTCCTGTTCTTGTGTGAGAGATTCCATGAAATCTGCAAGGCTAGGCATCTTCCAGGCTCGAGCTGTCAGTTTTGTGTCATAGAAGGTCGAAACAAACACTGAATATTCAAGGCCCAGCTTCGAGAGGATGGCCAGTACGAGCTGATCATATTTCTTTTCAATACCACACTGTTTCAGCTGCAAAACTAGTGCTTTGAACTTGGAGAAATATAGCTGCAGGGATTCAAAGCTTGTTGGACTCAGAGAAATCAGCTCATTCTCAATTTGATGTCCCCTCATCTCATCTGTCTTTCTAAAAATATCGGCAAGATTCTCCCATACTTCATTCGGTGATGTCAATCCATTGAGATGGAAAAGGAGGTCTCTAGAAATACCCAGGCACAGGAGGCCATAAGCCTCATCCCTCCTGTTGTGCCATTTTATATTCTCTGCAGCTGCATTGGGCTCTGCTTCTGTTGCCATAGTCACCCTGTAGAGGCCTTTCTCTCTCAACAGTATCTCCATCTCTGCTTTCCATTCAAATAAATTGAAAGGAGTCAAGATAGTTTTCTGTGATTGATCCATAGCTCTAGAAAATATGTCCCGGCTGTCAGTAGAAGGCTCCCAGTCTTTGATGTCGAACCTGCAAAACAATTTTTGAAGGAGAGAAACAACCTACAATGGCTCTGATACCATGTGGAAATTAATGCCAGCAATAGATTAATTTTACTCACAATAATTATCAATTGATCATGCAAAATTTCTCACAAAAGAGACTGAAAATGGAGCTGTAACACTAAAATGTATTATGTAAGTGTACAATAGCCAAAATTGTAATAATATAGCCTTCTGAATAAATAGAATACATCAGGAAATCGAATGCATGAGGAAGCATCCAAATCTAGCATAAAGCAAGCTTACCAAAAATAAGCAAATCCCCCATAGGTGTAAAAAGCTGATCCCAAATCTGTCATGGAGCTCACGAATTGGCAAGGGCGCATGGGAAAGCTAATGAGTGATGAAATGGCATCTCATACATGCTTTTACATGGATAAAAGAGTGGAGGATGAAGAGGACAAAAAACTAGTTCACCTCACCTAGTCTAGCTTTCCTATGTGCCTTAAAACACTGAAAAAGCAGGCAATAAAGCAGAAAAAGCAGATAGGCGCCTAGGAGGCCAGGAATAAAGTAGATTTGATTCCTAAGGCTTTCCCAAGCGCTACATGAGTCAAATATGGCAAGTTTGACCTCTATGGATAGGCAAATAGCAACTTGCACAAGGTGGGACACATGAACTAGGCAAATAAGACAAAAATAAATGAATTAATGTCTAAGTGGGTAAACTATGGGTTGATTATTCTAATAGTTTTTGATACTTTCAAAGTGTTCAAAGATTTAGTTGAGAACATGAGTGAGAATAAAATAAAGGTTATTATGACTGAAAATGGAAAGGATTATGTAAACAAGAACTTACAAAATCTATGTCATGAAAGTGGCATTCATATGTAACATTCTTTTCCCTACACACCACAACAAAATGGTGTTGCAGAGTGCAAGAATATAGCTCTGAAAGAGATGGAAACATGCATTATGGAAGATAAATATTTGTCACCTAAGATATGGGATAAATCCATCAATTGTGATGCATATGTTCATAACAGAGATCAACGCAAAGATTTGGAAGGAAAAACTCCATTTCAGGCTTGGAGTGGTCACAATCCCAATGTTTCTCATTTCAAGGTTTTTGGCTTAAAGGCTTGGGATAGAATTCCTCCCGAGAAGAGAAATTCCTTGCAACTTCAAAGAAAGGAGTTCATTATGGCTGTATATTCTGAATATGCAAAGGGATACAATCTCTTTGATCCCTCATCTCAAAAAACATTCATTCAAAGGAGTGTACAGTTCAAAGAAGAGCCCATGCAGGAGATCGAACTAGACAAAGGGGAATGCTCACATCCTCCACTCCATGATGATGTAAGTGATGATAGTTACTCTGATATTTATGATTCTTATTTTGATGATGATGATGATGACATTCATTTAGATCTGTAACATCTCCATAAATTTCACAAAAAATTAAAATTTTTCTATGTGATATTAAATTCTAAATCATATCCAGAATGCTAGTTTAATAATTAACTTTAGTCTAGTTAACAGATAGTTTACAAAGACAAGACATAAAGAGAAAAACTTAGGAGTTAATACTATTTAGTTAACTGTAACTAAAAGGCTGTAGAATTTACTTACTAACTTATAATTCACATGCCACTAACCGTACTCCATCTGTATTGATTTTCAGTCTTGAATAAAACTATTTATCAAAAGTTAATGAGTTAAAAATTATTGAATTCAGATCATTGGTTTATTTGTAAGAATGTGTATGATTCTGATGGTTATTTTCTTTTCTTATTGAATGGGGAGTGAGGTTAGCCTGAGGCTTACTTAGCTTTTTCAAAGCTAACGCAGATCCGATGCTTGTACCCACAGGTAAAAACTTACTTCCAGGTTTACGATGTATAAATTTAAGGCTGCGAAGACTAAACGAGTAAGTTAGGAAAGATGATTTAAAATCTATTTATTTTCTAGATTATCAAAGTGTAAGAATTCCTAGGCCTATAGCAAGGACTAATCTACCTAGGTAGCAAGTGGAGTTGATAGGGTGATCATTTGTTTTAAACAAATAAATTATATGATTTATTGTATATAATATCAACATGCTTTTAGTTGTTTGTAATACTAGAATACATTCCCAATGTTTTATAACTATGGTCTTTAACCATGTTAATCCTAGAACTTCCTAAGCCCTAAAATTGACATTATTATATTGGCAACTATAGATTGACTACAAAATATAACCAAAGCTACCCTAAGCATGAAGTCGACGCATAAAATGACATTACAACCTAGCTAAAACTCCATCATGCATAAAAATGAATTGTTTATTACTGTCAAAGGTAATGGTATTACTTATACACAAATCATAGGGTTAACATGCAGGTTCAAACTATATCAAAATAAAAAGAATTTCGAAGCTAGTGGAATCCACGTGGTGGATTCTCACAAGGTAAAAGGGTTTTGGCATTAAACCCTAAGAAACTATATTCAAGTTTCCCTAAAACATGTTTTGGCTTAAATAATTAATTGTTTTGGGTGGAGGAATAGGCCTATAGGCCCTCGACCTCCTCGGTTCTCTGCAATAGTTATGCTCTTGTCTTGGCTGTGGCGTTAGCAGGCTTACTGCTTGGGTTCTTTTCCCTTATCATTTTCTTCGAGCTCGGCTATGGCGTTAATAGGATTAATGCTCTGGTTCTTTGCCATATTTTCTTCTTCAAGCTCCATTGTAAAACTGGTAAGTTATATGAATCCTCCCAGCATTTTTCATTTCTTTACTTATACTATCTATACCAATCTATATACTAACAGTTCGATGTTGTGGTTTGTTTGATGGTAGGTGAAATTACTTGGCAATGCACGGTCGAATGTTGAAGGCAATTCCTCTGAAGCTGAAGGGTGTGAGCAAGATAGGCTCGGTAAGCTTCGGTCCCAACCTTGGGGTACCCTTCGTCGTGATTGTGTATGCAGTGTTATCGATGGTACTCATAGAATGTTACTGTGGTGTTCAAAATTTACTTGTAGTAAATTGTTGTTTTGTTTGGAAAGGAAGCTGTAAGGTCATCCTTAGAGATACCCTTAGGGTTTTGTAGGTGGACTATGACTCTTGTAATAATGGTTTAGGGTAGGAATGTTACTGTTTCAGGGTTTTGTAATCGTTGTTCATACAATAAAAACATTGTGTGGAAGCTTCCTCTCCCTTTTGCTCAACTACTTTGACTCTGTCAAGGCTACGAATCTGTTAAGGATTTTGATATTAATCAACGTGGTGATTGTATTGGTTAATTGCTTGATAAAATGCAGACTCTGTTTATAATTCTTTTGTTTTAAAGGAAGAGCTTATGGTCGTAGTGTAAATATTTGTTGGCATTTGTTTTTCCTTTTTTATTTTTGGTTGTATAATGCATTACGCTTGGTAAAAATAGACTTATGTTAAGACAACATTTGGTTGTAATTTCTTCTATGGCTGTGACTGGTTTGCCATTGGCAATTTCAGTTATTTGAAATTCTATTTGAGAAAACTGTACTGTAAAGGGTTAACATAGGGTTTGGTTTTTAAATATAAAGTTTTGGTATTTAGGTTATCTTTGTATCTTCGATTTCTGGTATAAGCAATAGTTAAATTAGAATAGTCTTCCCTTTTAATTGGAAGAGCCGAAATCTATCCTTCGACTTTAACTGTTGGATAAAGTTTTGAGAGATAAGATTTGTTCATTATCTGAATTATATAGTTGTCTATTTTTTTAATTATTTTCTAGCTGTGGTAATATTCTTTTCTTATTAAATAGGTTCTGTAAATGGTTATGAAGGATTGTATTAATAGATTAGGGTTTAGAAAAATAGTTTATAAAAAGTTATAATGATTGTTTACAGCTGGTTTTATTAAGTACTTAGTTTATGTACTATAATACAATAGGTGTTATAATGTTAACCATTTTATGCCTATTGACTTTTCATCATGAACTTACAGCGTTAGATGTTTTAAAAGAAATAGTTGGAGGTTTAACTATGCATTATTTACTATAATATAACTAGAATACTTGTTTATAATTCAGGTATCAAAGTATTAGAATAATGAATGGTTTTCTCTAGTAAGTGTAAAATGAAGAGATTGTACTAAAATAATTATTATTGTATTATACTACACACAGTTTAATGACTGTGTGACAAAATCTTGCTAATATAGACTCTATATAGTATTATTAGAGGTTTTTGTATAAAATATTAATTTTTAGAAATGGATTATTATGCTAAATAGATGGAAAAATAACAGTAAAAAGCATCCAATGTTAAATCAGTTACTTGAATATATTGCTAGTAACTTATCAAAAGAAAATATTGTTGATTCATTTCTACGTAAACTTTACAATTCGATAATAGTTCAGATCATTTACTAGGTATAATCATTCCTATATACAACTAAACAATCCTTATGTACTAGAGTATGTCAACATTGTAAAATGAGCGGAAAAATGCAGAAAGGAATTTTTACTCATTAATCAATAATTTCTAATTTTAGACTTAGTTATTCTAATAATCATATAGAAGTAAAATTTCCTGAATAAATTGCAGAATTAAGCATTCCACTAGCATATTAAAAGTATCTAAGTAATAATAGAAAAAAACTAAACATGACTACTTTCATTCCAGTAATTTGCTTGGACAGAAATAAATAATATAACACCATGGAACCTGGTAATTTGTAGAAGAGACAAACAACCCAAGGATCCTGTTCCACCCAACCTTTTCCCAAAGATAGCTCAAATGCTTGTCTTAGGACCCTTGAGCCTGTCCACTAATCCACTAGGATGAATGCACTGTGTGAAGTAATGGGATTCAATACGCCTGCAACTCCACAGTAGTACTTAACATCGGTACTTCTATCCTCAGCAGTATATAACTCAGCTATGTGGTTGTATTAGTTCATAATACAACCTTAATCACTCAATCCATTTTTAACTTTCCCCTCATCGAATCTCTTGTGCTCCTTTCTCAACTTCAAAAATTTCACAAGGTAAAGAATGAAAAGCCTCCTGCTGAATTCGATGGATAGATATATGCATTCCTAGGTCTTTTGGTCGGTTTTTCAATTAATGAGCCACCTTCTTTGTTCCACTTTCTTGGGGAACATGACCACAAAATTGTGAAGTTTCCCCCTGCAACAACTAGAAGTGATTGAGGATGTTTCCATGTGTCAGTTTTCTCTCACCCTAGTCTATTCTTCCTAGTGGGTCAGTGGACACTCATTCAACAACCTCCTTAGGCTATTTGTCTCATCTTTTATTTATTAAATAATAAAATATTCAGCATAATTAATTACAATCATCCTTGACCCCACTTGGTCAATAGTCATAAAATTTACAATAAAAGTAAAATATAATATTTTCTTAAACATAAAATGTTATTTAAATTGGGGTATGTGACAATATCATGACTCACTCATAAGGACAAAGTGGTTTGATAAAACCATACGAGCAGCTGGTAATTTTACTGGAGATCTGCTCGACTCTAGGAAGACTAGATCTCAATTTCAAAATTCTTTCTCCACTTGTGAATTGAATATTTCATAGAGATGCTTTATGATGGTTGGATCTGATCCTCAGACATATCAGGAAGCATCACTTCACCCAATATGGAAAACAACCATGCAAGAATATTTCAAACCTTTGTAAGACAATGAAACTTGGGAGTTGGTTCCTTTACCTTCCAAGAGGAAACTAGTGCAATGCAAGTGGGTCTATAGAACCAAGGTGGATGAAGATGGTTTAGTTATGAAGTAAAAGGCCAATTTGGTTGAAAAAGGCTTCTTTCAAGTCCAATTATTGTACTATCTAGAGACATTCACACCAGTTGCAAAGATGGATTCTATCAGGCTAGTTTTGACCATTGTTGCATCTAAACGATGTGAGGTTCACCACATGAATGTGAAGATTTATTTTATTCATGAGGATATTTATGTTCGGAAACCTAGAGGTTTCATTCATTATCCTTTACTTTTTTTCAGGTTGAATAAGTCTCTCTATGGCCTCAACCAAGTCCCCATGGCTTGGTATGCCAAGATGGACAACTTTCTTCTTTCACTAGGCTTTGAGAGATGCAAATATGATCCTAATGTATATTTTCAGCATATAGGTGATTTATCATAGTTCATAGTGTTGTATGTTGATGATATTTTGATCACTGTAACTTGCAATGATGATATAGGATCACTTAAGTCTTCTTTGCATAGTGAGTTTTCTATGACCGACCTTGGATTATTGAAACAATTTATTGGATTGGAGATTGAGAAATATTATGTAGGGATCAAGGTTAGACAATAAAAATATGCTGAAGACCTATTATTGAAGTTCAATATGGATGAACGTAAGGAAACCAAGTGTCCATTCCTTTCAGGAGTGAAACTAGGTGATTTTGGCTCATCTCCATCGGTGGAAAATTCCTTGTATAGACAACTAGTTGGGATCTTGTTGTATCTCACACACTCTCAAACTGATTTGGATTATGTGGTAGGTGTTGTTTCAAGATATATGTAGGAACCTCAATATATCCAATAGAAGGCTACAAAAAGTATCTTTCATTATGTGCAAGGAACCAAACACTTCGGGGTACACTATGCTGGTAGTTCTCCACTGGAACTAGTGGATTTACTGAATCTAATTGGGCTGGAGATTCCATTGACATAAATTCAAATTCATTTTATGTATTCATGATTGCACATGGTCCCATATGTTTTTCAAGTAAGAAATAAGACATTATATCCCTTTCATCAACTGTGGCTGAGTAGAGAGGAGCAGTGAACGCAACTACACAATGTGTGTCGTTGCAAGGTATTATTGGAGAGCTTGGATTTGAATTTGATTCACCCACAGTCATTTTGTGTGATAATAAAAGAACGATCAAGGTTTCCACTTATTTAGTACAAAGACAGAGGACCAAACACATAGACATACACATGCACTACATCAGGAGCTTGGTGCATGAGCAGGTGACATCATTGCAATATTTCCCATCTGTAAAGAAAATTGCTGACGTATTCACCAAGAACTTCATAGAGAAGACATTCACCTATATGATATAAGTTATTGGACTGGGTGACACATGGTGACGACTGATATTCACTCTTATATTTATCTCCAAATTTCCATTTTTTAGGGGAGGTTTTTTTCCCATGAGGTTTTCCTCCTTACCTTGGTTATATGGACAAATAAACTTTTGTAAGAGGTGACTTGAGCCTTAGTTGCCAAGGCCTCAATATTTTGATGTGATTACACTAAATCATAATTACACGGGGGTGTTAGAGCATTATACCACCTAATACCATGGTCACATATACCTAGGACATGTTTTCATTTGTTTTGTACTTATGCTATATGGTCCAAAACTAGGTTGTGTTGGTCAAGCAATGTTTTTTGGTGTTTTGGAATCATTAATGCACCCAAGAGCCCATATTTGATCATTCTGGAGAAATATGTGCCCTCATTTATGAATTTTTTGTCCTTGGTGTGATCCCACTCCTTAAAACAAGGAAATTGGTTGAACAGAGGTGCCCATGCATGGTATTTGGGTGTCCTTTTCTCTTTGGGACCATTTATTGTTGCCTAGAGCCTCTCCCACTCACCCATGCACTCCACAACACCTATCCTACCCTCATTTATGTCCTACTATGTTTCATACATGATCAAAAAACCATTCGTGATTGTTTGAGGTGGTTTGGGAGCTCATTGGTCCACCTAGTTGGGTTTTGAGGTCCAATCTAAGCCTGACACATGTATGCATCCAATTTTCCTCCAAAGGATAATGATTTTATCCTATTGTATATTAATGATGTACCAGACATATTCACATGTTGGAAAGTGATAATAAACTCAGTTATTGGCACCATTCCTATGTGTTACTTTTTCTCTTTTCACATTTTTTCTACATAATTTGTGAATATCTTGAGTTGTGAGGACTCATTTAGCTCCTAGATCTTGTTGTGAATCAGATTTTCATAGAGTTTATTTTTGATGTCACTCTATTTTTTTTTGTTCTACCTATGGGTTCTACCCCAATCCATAGGAATATGTTCTCCGTAACAGAATTGACAACTCTGTTGGGGATGGTCTCCTTTTTGGGGATTTTTGGGTTCTTTTTCTCTTTTATTTCTCTTTGTTTTCCTGAGTTTCTATTTTATTGGTAGCTTAAGAGTTAGTATTCTATTGTTTTCATATATGGTTTGTCTTCATTCTCATTTTTTGGCCATTTTTCTTGCCATACACAAGTTGGGTGTGTCCTACTTACATATACACAAGCGTTGTGTGTATCTTTCTTCCATATATATGCGCCTTGACTGTGTTTGACCTGTGTACATACACTATTTTTTGGACGAAAATCACATACATCTCAATTTTTAGCTTATATTTTAAATTGGATGTTTTCTAGGTGAGTACTTAGGTTTGTTGAGTGTTCATGGGTTTCTGTGCTTGCATTTATGGTGAATTGAAGCTCTCTTATTTCTTAGTTTTTAGGAAAATTAGTTTATTGTCATTGTTACTCATTAATAGTCTATTTTGTGTAATGAGTCATGACTTGTTAGTTCTTTCTTGGTTGTTCCTCTTAAATTTTCTGCATAATCTAAGAAGTTATGGTTTAAACTTGCATTTTCATTCCATTATATTGAGAATACAAAAATATTTGTATTTTGCATGCTTACTTGAGAATTTTCACTTTTTCTTAGAGTTGCATTAGTTTAGGATTCATTTGGCAATATTGCATTTGCATTGAAAGTGAAAGATACCATACTTGTGCATTTTTCAGTTAGTAGCATACCAATTTCATTTGGAAAACAAGAGCACTACTTAGCAATATTTTTAGGTATGCTTCTTTCTTTTTTCTTAGTCACAAAAACTGCAAGTTGCACGACCATATTCCTTTTAGTAAGAAAAAATCAATTAAAATTAATTCTTAATCTTAAAATTGATTAGAAAGATTTTATTTTTTAGGGTGCACAAACAAGTGTGGGTTTTAGAGCCTTGGAATAGGATTTTGCGAGTAAAATTCTGCAAGACTACAAAAGTTTACATTAGGCATATGTCCAAGGAGTGGTGAAATCCATGGTATAATTGGTGTTCTTGGGAAGTTCGTCTTAAATGGGATCCAAGAACAACGTAGCACAAAAGTTGGTTGTGGATATATCCCTCCAATACCTTCCTAGCATTGGAGCTATATCTGGCGTCTATTTGTATTTGGGGGTTCTTGAAGCACCTACATGGTTCTTGAGCTTTGAGCTTAGCTACCCTTCCCATACGGTGGAATTGGCCTATGATTGTTCACCCAAGCATTGGTTATACGCGGTGACCTTATTTTCTTATCCTAGGTGTTATCTCTAGGGTTGTTCCTAGTGTGTATTTTCCAATTTTTTGATTTGGATTGGTTTTTCTTGTTTTAATTTTATTTTGTTTTATGTTTTATGATTGATTGCTTGCCCTTATGATTCCCTTAGTTACCTAAAAACATCAAAGGTTCCATTCATCAACTAAAAACCTATGTATGTGCAAAGGAGTATGTGTTACAGGATGAATTTTTACAAACTGGCAGCATCTTTCCAAACTGGCAGCATATTGAGAGCGTGCAGCATATTGAGTTTTGATGGTATAATGTACATATGGTTTGTTTTTGAAAGGTTTATGATTTATTTCATGAAATATTTGATCGATATAAACCTTTCTCATAGTCATGAATATAAGTTTGGATCATAAGCATTCGGCATTTTATATGTCTTTATATTCTTTACCATGAAATAATGAGTCAATACGGTAGCAATAATGCAAGAGCACAGGTGTTGTCTTTTCACAAATTAAACCATTCATGTAATGAATGCTGGTGGTCATCATGGCAGAAATAGCTTAATGTACATTTTTCCCTAAAACGTGTTTCATTGTTCTGTTGAAAACGAGTATTCAAGCGCTGGTTTCATTCACTGTTTATCTTCACGAGCTGTGTTATACAATGTTCAGGAAATCTGGGTTTATGTTCGAACCCTAGGGTTTGCAGGGTTAGGATTGAAGTATATACATCTATTTCCTTGCATTTTCAGCAATTCTAGGCTTGATATACAACATGAAGACTATACAGCAGTATAAAATTTCCTGTGCAGGATATACATTTTGAAGGCTTTTTGATTGACAGAGTTTCCTGGTTATGAATAGTGTTATGTGGATATGCAGAAAATTAGGGTTTATTTTCAAACCCTAGAGCTTGTAAGTTCAGGGTTATAATATATTGTACATATGCTTACCTGCATTTCAGTTTCAACATCGTTTTTCCTGAGCACTCAGCCGCAGTGTAAAATAATCTGTTCAAAACCATACTGCATGAAGACCTTGGTATTGTTCAATGTTTGACAGGGGTTTCAAATGTAAGACCCACCATTAGTTTAATGCAAATCTCATTAGAGTGGTCACTCTGTTAGTTTACAGATTTGTACCTCCAGCACAAGAAGAGATGTATTCACATCCCAGATGTTAGCACAGAGCCGTATGCAGCAAACTATCTCTGTTTTGGTTTGAAGACATAAAGTATTATTATTCTACACGGTTAAGTTGAAATCCCTGTAGGGTTTCAAAATGTCAAAGGAAATCGAAGAGGAGGAGCCAGAGCTGGTTGTAAAGAAAAGGCCTGGAGGTTTCATATGCAGATTGGAACCCAGCAATACAGAGTGGATTAAACAATTCCCAAGGTCTGCTAGGTTGATACAGAGGTCAGGTTGGTTTAGCTTCTGTGACAAATTGCAGGGATATCATTCCCAATTAACAATGGCTTTCATTGAGAATTATGATGATGACAGAGTCCAGTTAGAGAGCTTAACCGTGAGAGTTAATGAAAACTCTATTGCTGAATCTATCAATGTTCCAGCAGAAGGTGAGAGGTGGTTCAAACAAAAAGAATTCAAAGAAGACTTCAGTGAGTTTTTGATCCTTGGTAATGAAAAAATTGATTGGAAGAACGGAGTTCATGTCAATAGGATGAAGCCAGCGTGGAGAGTGCCATTAGAAGTAATCCAGAACTATATTACCTGCGATGGAAGGTATGATCGAGTCTTAAAATGTCATTTGAAACTGCTATTGCATATCCAAGGTGTTACACAACTAAATCTTCCTTTTTACCTACTTAAGAGCCTTCAAAAAATGATTTCTAAGGTACAAAACCACCCATCACATACGGCCAGATCAATTTATCATCAGGGATTAATTAAGCTGTTGGTTTTAACCCAGCTGGAAAAGGAAGAAAGGTCATGGGGTTCTTTGTTGGTAGAGCTAGGTTTTAGTGAGAACCCTAAAAAAAAGGGTAAGAAAATGATTGATGATGCCAGCCAGCAAATAGTAAACCCTACAGAGACAGATCAGAAGGATAAGAATAAAGAAATGAGTGTTGTTAATAAGCCTGTATAGAGCAGTGTAGACCCTGAAACACCCTGCATGCAAGAAAGTACAGAAAAGCTCAGTGACATATTTAAAAGTATTGCTTCTAAAAAGACAATTTGCAAACAGCTATTCAAGGAGGGTAAACCAAGAACTAGATTGAGGGAGAAACTACAGATAGAAGAAAGAATAGTACAGGAAGGTGCTAAAGAGGTTGTGATTATAGAAGACGCAGCAAGTGGAGGGACAATAAACATAGCAGAAGATAAATATTCTGAGAATATGGAGGAATTTATTGACATGCAAGGAGTGGCAGGTGCCATACCAGAAATGTTTTGTACAGATGAACAAAACAAGCTTGATGAAGGTTCAAAACTAAGAAATCTTCCTGAAGAAAAAGATTGTATGAGAGAGGAAGATATAGATATTACTCTAGAGCTTAGTCAATGTCAAAGATCCCTTCAAACGTATAATGAACAAACCAGATAATTGCAGGATATCAATGAAAAGCTAATGGTGGCAAACAAAAGGTTACAAGAGGACATGGAAGAAAAGGAGGCAGAGTTTCAAAAACTTTTGATGGTTTCCAGAAATATCCTTAAAGAGAAACGAGCTATGTAGAGACAACTTGAGCATTTCAAAGCCTAGGAAAAGGAAAATGATAAAGATATGGAACTGGCTAGACTCCAAAGGCGCTCCTAGGTGCTTAATGACTTGGCCACTTTAGCTGAAGCTTCTAGAAGCTTGTAGATGTTTTAAAGTTGTTTGATTTTAAAACTCATAACATTATGTGTGACATTTGTAGGACACATGTAGTGTAAAAGCATTTTGTAAGGGATTGACTTCCCACTTTTGAAGGAGGTCGATCCAAACTTATAGGATCTATTGTTAGTTCTAGATAGAATCTTTTTGGTACAAAAACATCTCTCGAACTAGTGAGAAGGGGTTGGCTGTTTTGGGAGATATGTTGGAACATTTGTAAATACATCTGTATATCATGAACTCTTTGCAGCTTCAATGACAGGTTTTAGTTTTGAATAAACTTGATGTTGATTTGTTTCTGTACTGCATAAATTGTCTCTTTGATAAATCTTTTATGTACTTGGTCATTCACATTCCAATACATAATTCTTATTATGAGTTGATAGTTATCTTTCATTTTTATAAACAGTAATAGTTTCACTTCATGATTTAGGATCATAAGACTTGGGTATTGGACTTTGTCATTGCTTTCGTGTTATACATTATTTGTTTCATTTTCCTGCAGCTCTGATTCATACCAACCTTTGCTTAAATGCTTTGATATCCTGATGAATACCTATATGTACCTATCTGTGACATATACCAGCTATGTATATTGTAAATTGTGTGTGATATTTTGATCTCATACCTAAAAAATGTGTAAACTGTACAAACAAGTGATATTAGCCTAGTGTCTGTAAGTTTCTATTTGCCCTGGTTTAATACCAGCTTCTATTTTTAATTTGATTTCATTTGATTTGAACATTTTTCAAACAAAGATTTCCTTAAGCTTGGATCCCGTAGTCTAGGTCCAACTTTAGGGATAACACTAGGTATCCAAACAGGGTACTTTTAGGGGTTATTGTGTGAGTTTCCTGAGTCAGATAGGGGTCATACAACACACAAAGTTGTGCTGTGAAGCTTGAGGGATGTATAACTGATTATCCTACCTTTGTTTATAGTAGTGGAGTCTCAGGACCATCCTGAGTGAGGCATATGTTCTATAGTTTAGGGAGGATACTTAGCCATATCCTTTGTTTGTGTGCATTTGGCTTATCTTTTGTTCCTTGTCGGTTAGCTGGCCTTAGGGATTGATACTTTTTTGCAACTTCTTTGGATTCATCATTGATCAATTTCCATATATACACCATTCTCATCATTTATAAGTTTTACCACCTAGTTATCCTTTCCAACCTCTCCATAAGAGGAATATAGTTGATGAAAGTGGTGCTTATATATCCCATTGAGAGCTTCAGATATTTCTTACCATCAGCTACACTTCTAATATGTCAGAGATCCCTTTGACCCCTTCGTCAGTAGTGGTAGGGAGATTCCATGTGACTCCATACTCTACTTCCTCATGGGTCCCAGGGACCCATGTGTTCATGGGTTACCAAGCTGCTAGTTCATCTAATACTATTAGAATGAATCATTTTGATTATACTTGTTCATCTAATCATTTGTCCAAATTTTCTTTAGGATTATCAAGAAATGATGCTTAGTCGATCTTGTTATCCTCTAATCCCTTTACTTTTGGCATGCCTAATCCATCATTGAGTATCCCATATTCCATACCCATTTGTAACTGTAACCTTGGTGTCTTTCTTAGGGGCATACCATCCCCCTATATCGTGTATTAATTCGAGAGTGATCATATCCTTCCATATTCTCCTTATGTTGGGGGATTCCCTCCCCATTCGTCAGCTTCTAATACTAGTGTTAATCCTTTTATGGGTGGGGGTGGGAATTTAAGCGATGGTTCTACCAATTATATCCCATCTATCTTCCCATCATCTACCACACCAGTTCCCACAAATGTTTTTATTATGGTGATTTTTCCTTTGAGTTCAATTATTACTTTGCGAGAGAATCTATCATTTCGTATGGCTTCTCCCTCATATCGAGTTTCCTCATTGGTTGGGGGGGGGGGGGTATATACCTCCTTCCTTGTCAGGGGGTAATGTACACCATCATATGGGAAATTTTAGTAATACTACTTTCTTATCCCAAGGGTTTCTTACCATTTAAATGCTTGTACACCCTTACATGAATCAATTTGGAGGGGGTTATTATCCTGCTGGTTAGGGTCATGGTCTCTATCAGAACCCACCATCGCATATGGTATTTTCGATGCCTAGGAAATCCTAGGTTTCGATAGTAGGGGTTCTCCTTGAAAATTGATCCCAGCTAGATCGTTCACCGCTTGGAATGGGGAACCCATCTGGTTAGTGGCCCGACTACCATAGAATTAAAGCTTGTTTAATTATTTTACCGGTTGCATCCCAGTCCATTGTTTATGTGATTTTATTTTATATGTATGAAATGTAATTGCCTAAACTAAATGTAGGTGATTGGTGAACAAGAGCCTCATAACTGATGCGTAGGTTCTTACCTCCCATCTTATCACTCTTGCCCCTCAATCACCTCTAAAAATATGAATTTAAGAAAACTACTCATATTCTAATCTAATCCATACTAATCTATCCTATCCCCAAGGGGAGAAAAGTTAAAATATGTAGAGCAATGTGATGTAATTATTAGCCAAAATTCTAACAAATAACTATGTTAATTCAATATGCACAGTTACAACAGAAAAATAATCAAATTCCACTTTGAAATGATAAACATTTATTGCTCAATTCATACATAGGAATTATATATAAAGTAAAACCATTCATCATCAATGAAATAATTCATAGAGAGTTAGAATGATCTCACACTTCAAACAAAAAATAAATGGAAGTAATTCCACAATTGAGATTCCACATCATTTATGCAAAAAAACCCGTGTAGTCCTTTCCCAACAAAATATGTCCTTCTTTATTAGCAGAAAAAAGAGGTTCTTCTTACAAACAAAATAGCCTCCTTATTGTAGCTAGGGTTTTCACCCTAGCTTGTGCTAATGAGCACCTACTAAGGAATCTGGATTCCTTAGTAGCAGTTCGATTAATGTAAATGAAAATAAATT
>LPNX010807415.1:12305-23153 GCA_001517045.1 Pseudotsuga menziesii
TGAGTTCTATCATTTTACTAGATCTCATGAAACTGTAATACGATAACATACTGATTACTAAACTAACTACTCAATGTTGAGTTTTGACTGATTACTTGCAACTTTTTGGTTTGTATTGTTGCCTAAAACGATATTTTAGTATAAGTTTTTGAAGGCGGGACATAATTTGTTAGGGAAAAAAAAAAAATAGTTATGACAGGGAAAAATGGTTCCACAGAACTAATTAATGATTGGCGTTATTTGTTGTAATAACACAACGTTTTGCTGCTTAATACTTGAGACATAACAGTTGTAAACTCAATATGCTAAAAATTTTTAAAGAACAGTTGTCATCTGAACCAGGAGAATTTGAAAGAACATTTTCATTTGAACTGGTAGAACTTCAGTGATAGTTTCAAATATATTGCAGTAATAAATTTTGGGTTTTTTTGACTAAGGGCATTATTTCAAATTATTTTAACTCATAGATTCCAGAATGTGGGTTTATAGATTGCCAACATGCATTCAATAAACAATGTTTAATGTCGTAATATTTTTGAAATGAAATGACCCCTTTTGGGTACAAAATTTGGAAGGTAATGGATAGATAAACTAGGCCTTACCCCAATATCCAATAGTTGATGAAATAGGTGGTGAAATACAAATGTGTTTCTTTTGTTATGCAGGTCAATCATATATCATTTTCCCTCCTTTCAAAATATTGACAGTCTTGGTGATCTAAATGCTTCTGATGGTTTAAAATACTCTAAGAGGAATTATCCAATCCTTATTATTATGCTTTGAGTTTGGGAAAGATAATTATTTGGAACTGTCTCCTCACATTGGAATATTTAGTACGATAATGCTTCCAGAATCAAAATATATATAGTCCGAACAAGCCTCCTATTCATCTGGTACAAGTATGTGGGATTTTGAATGTTGTATGCAAATTTGTGAGCTTTGTCTTGACAAGTTAAAAACATGCTTACCCATCTTCTTGAAGACAAATATATATAGTTTTGAAGGCATGATTTATGATAAAAGTTTGATATTCTTGATTAATTATCAGTAGTTAATTGAGGATGCCCATCTCTGTGATTGATTTATTTTGATTATGGATATTGTAGAAGGGACAGTTTAACTATAGTAGTTGTTTAATTGGTCTTTTCGATTGGGATTTTCTTACCTTATTGTGGTGAAGCTTATTGCAGGCAAGTTACTCTAATTAGAATTGCTAAACAGGTTTGGATGTTGGTTTTATGGCATTGATAAGCACTTTAAAAGGTTCAGATGTAGTATATATAAAACTGCAACAGTGAGTGATTTTTCTGTTGTAATAAATCAAAAAGGTTTTGTGTCTTCTTGTAAATGCCTTCTTGTCAATTCTAGTTGGATGAATGAAAAATAAAATAAGGCATGACTTATGCAAAAAATAATTTTTTTTTTATGTTCTTTGAATTAATAAGATGATAAACTAAGACCCATAGAGTGCTTGCAGGCATGGGGATTCATGGCCATGAAAAAGGCTAAAACTCTAGGACTATGATGAGTTAAATCTCATGTGTATAAATTTATCACCAGAAGAGGGAGTGGTGATGGAGGTAGTGGTTAAAATATACCTTCTTTTCCCCCGGGACAGCAAGGGACCATTATGCATTCTGGGGACGCCGAGATGTAAGACATTTGGTTAAGACTCGTTCCGCACACATTAGAGGACTGTCACATGAGTTGGGGGACTCTGTGAAGAGAATAACCTCTAGGCGCTGTGGAGGTGTGTGAGAACGGAGTGCCTCAGCTTGGTGAAGCACCCCGAAGAGCACAAAGGAGATACCACTAAGAGGGGTACAGGGTATCGTCCTTGTGTTGGGTGGGATAAAGGAACATCCAGAGAAAGAATAATGACAAGCACCCTGAATAGCACAGAGGAGATACACGAAGGGTTGTTATCGTCCTTGTGTTGGGTGGCTTGAATTGGTACTTGGAGTACTATTGGCACTTGATGTGCTAGGATGGAGGACATCCAAAGAAAGAAACAATGCGGAAAAAGGTATGTGCGTTGCAGGTAAACTTGTACCTATGAGGTAATATGTTATTGGCAATAGAACTGATATGTTCTGAAAATTGTATAATGGGATTTCTACATTGTCTCAAATGTCAATTGTAGTAGTCATTTTTATTGAGGTATCAATTGCATTCTGGAAAATAATTGGGTATTATGGCAGCGATGAACAAAAAAATAAATAAAAAATTGTAGATTGTTACAATGCAAAAGAATCTATGACTTTTGTTTAAGTTGAATTGTGATTTGGACATGAATTACTGAACGGACTAAGTTGTAGTTATGATGATGCAAAAGACTTACTAATTATGTTCATGATGAATTGATTCTTATCTATATGAATTTGGGTAGACCATATTTTTGCAGGTCCAATGAACCCACAAGGATCAGAAAAGAAGAACCAAAAGAGAGATTCGAACAAGGCAAAGCAAGAAGAGATGACTCCAAAGAAGAATAAAAATTTTGTCGAAGAAACAAGAAACACCGAGGACGGTGTTCTTTCTTTTAGGGGGGGAGGATGTAATATCCCTCTCCTGCACCCTGGAATAACTTGTACCTTTGCATATTGTTCTATGAGGCTTCTGGGTGAGGAGTTCAAGTGCCAAGGCCCCACCCAGAGAGAAACATGAAAGTTAGGTGAAAGTCTGATAACACTAAAAGCCGACGAACACACGTGCGGAAAGAACTAGGGTTAATGGATTGGAAACAAGGGTTGGACAAAAGACATTATGATATAGATCATATCATAAGGACAAAGGAAAATTTAGGGAAAAAGGACGAGTATTAATAAACTTAAGATCTATCTAGGATAGATATAAGTCCTTCGTAAGGAATAAAGAAAATGACAAACTAAGCCTTCATAAGAGAATAAAGGAGAGTTAAAAAGATATATATAAATTAAATGGGGATGGAGATGCCTACCTCGGCGGGTATGATGAGGGAAATAGACTATTTACACTCTCCTTAAAAATTAAAAATAAAAGAATAAAGAAAATCCCTTATATTAAAGACAACATAAGGTCATCCTAGAAACTTCGAGGAGATCCGTGGATAATTAAAAATATAAGGGGATTAAAAAGAAAACGTTTATACTTTATTTTCCTTTGCATAACGAGGGAGGAGTTATTTATTAATTATTCATGGAGGCAGGTTTTAGACAAGTATTTGTTAACCCTAAAATATTTGTGAAGGCCATTAATGGACTGCGGATTTCAGAGAGATGTGCCTCAGCAATGTTAATGGCACAATAACCGCTTACATTGGTGGAATTAAGGAGACGTGGCCCCAGCAAGGTTAATGGCACAATTACTTCCTCAACTTGGGAATATCTGGCACAGCTTGAATAGAGAAAAGAAAAAAAAAGCCGTTACTTTCCTAGCTATTTATAAAAGGTTGCAAAGCTAGTGAATGGGGGTGTGCATTCGAGGGGAACGCGCTTAACAGAGAGGATCTTACTAGATATGCTGGGGAATTGTTTCGGCGTTGGGGCTAGTTAAGGGTGGGCACAGTACAGGATTTCCATTTTTGTTTGGTATGATGGAGACCATTCCATGGACTTGCGTGTGGCTCTAGGAATCATCACGGGCCTGTTAAGTCTTCTTCGTGCTGTATACTTGAGCTAAGTATTCCCTTCCTCTCCTCTGGCAAGACCATATAGCTGATTTCATATAAAATAAATTAATCAAAGGGAACTCTTCATCAGAGCTAAATCCAAGGAAATGGATGTAGGTTCTGGGTTCTATGGTGGTCTTTTAATATATATGTTTACCTCCATCGTTATACTAGGGTGTGGGAAGAAGCAAATGCAAGTCTATTTTATTTTAGTTTAAACACTCACTTCTTATGATGTTATCCTTTAGGCAGCAAACTCACGGCGCTTGTCTGTATTGAACATCCCACCATTTCATTGTCTGGTCGTGGTATAAAATTTTAGTGCGGCCTGTCCAATTTCCTAGTATGAAAGTTTAGTGCGGCCTGTCCACTTTCCACCTGTAAAGGTTACATCCTTTTCAAGGTGCTGAATCCTTCAAGGTAGATAACGTTCCCTGTTGTTTGGCCTCGTTTCCTGCTTGTACTATAAAATAACTCGGCCTGTCAGAGGACTGGAGCGTCATATTTCTTAACATTCATGGGCATGTGTTATGGTGTAGGTGGACACATTTTTCAGTGGTATGAGCAGATAGGATTTCATTTTTTTTTAAAGGGTCTTCGTGATGCAGAGCGAATGTTTGAACGCTATTGCATTATCCCAACTGACAACACCGTGGCTGGAAATGGTGGAGTTTGATCGTGTCCTAGAAGTTTTAGGCGTATGGTGGATTCTAATAAAAGGGTTATGTTGTGTCCCATGGCGAAATCGAACCACTGTGAAAACTCCCTTTGGCCACGGTATCATCTGAGTGTTGTCCCTTCTGCGTTTCACTTCATCCCCATGAAGTATGAAATAAATGTGAAATGTGAAATAAATATATGTTTGAAAACAAATTTGTTTGAGATTGGGAAGGTCATGAAAAATCCTAGAGTCAATACGGGACTGTGAGTTAGGCCTCAGTCCTTTATTTTCGTATTCATAATTTGGGAGTACTCAGTTTGCAAAAACTGGAAGAAGTCCTAGGAGTGCTTTTTATTTTGTACTAGGTACTGACCCTTGTCGGGTCTGCCGAATGTACAGCTTGCATATAAACCCGGTTCCAATTGTAGAACTGTGTATGCTTTGCCGTGGAGGAATCTTAAGCATTCCTGAATGCATAGAACCAGTATTGCATTTGCCATTATAGATACTTCAAACAAGCATGTTTATTTAAGTATATTGGTCCAGTGCATGCATTGAAAGGATCCCTTGATGAATATAAAATTGTTACAAAGGCCCTACGAAGAGGCAAATTGTACTGTTGAATGTGTCTCTCTCTGAAGAGAATTGCAGTTAGAAAGATGGCACTGGATGTGCTACCACTTGTAAATTTTTTCCTCAAATAAGAATAAAAGAACTAGCAAATGATTGGTGGACGTAGCCTCGCGGACAAGGTGAACCATGTGAAAATGGTTGTCTCACTCTTGTATTATTATTATGTTGTGCATGCTTATTTTCTTTTATATGATGATTCTGTTATATTGCTGTATAAATATTTTGGGTAAAAAGATTTCTAATTTTTTTTTAATATTCCAGACTTCTTAAATGGTTTTAGCTCTAAGGTATCAGAGGTACTTTACATATGGTATCAGAGCGAGGTTGAAACGCTCGGGCCTATTGGGCTCAAAACGCTCCAGCATGTTTTGCTTTTAACTAACGATTGAATTTTTCTCTGTGACCCAGAAAACCAACAAGTTCACACTGTTCGTCTAATCCAGGTACCTTAAGCTGTACCCAACACACATGTTTATTGACCTTGTAGTTGTGCAGGAGAAGTGGATGTCTTACGGGTGTTTCGGAAGGTAGCATCCTCTGCAATTTTTCTAAGCAGTTGGATACATTGGGTGTTGCCCAAGTTGCATTCCCTCCTAGAAATACTGCAGCACCTAATATTGTACAGAGAAAATGAGAGAGTGAAAATGCAAATAATGGGTGTGGGAGATGGTTGCGAAAGGTGTAAATTTGGAGAAAAATGTTAGGGCTCCTGCAAAGGACTTAGTACTAGATTAACCGTTAAAGTGGTTGTGGCGCCCTTCAATTGTGTGCGTGTCATGAGTAGGGTGAGTTATGGAGTACCTTCGCCTGTTCTTCATTTCTGGTTCTGTTTCTCAGGCTTTGTGGACTTTCCCAGTGAAGGTATGTATCTTATTTTCATACTTTTAAGACAAAACGCAGCCGGAAAGGGTGTTTAGTTTGGAAATTGCGGTGGATGTAAAGAAATATATTGTTTAGGGTTTCTTGGTTGATGACAAAAAAAAATAATAATAATATTCTTTTGAATGGGATGCATGTTAAGAAATATATTGTTTAGAGAGTCTTTGTTGATGAGCAAAATATATATATATATATACAGTCACAGTGTATTTTATTGTATCTTATATTGGAATCTGTTCAAGATTTAAGCGCTCAAAGGGGACTTCAAAAATAATTGTTGTTTTCTAAACCTTGACAGTTAAAATTGCAAGGTTGCATTTTAAGATTATGTTATCTCTGAAATCTTGAATGTAATTGATGCTATAGTTAAAAAAATTCCATGCATAAGAACTGTTTGTGGATTTTTCCAACATGTAGGTAAAGGTTATTCTTTTGAAATCCAAAAATAGGACTAACCACAAGAAAAAAAAACTCAGAAAATATTATTTATTTTATAAATGTCGAAATCTCCTATCTCATTTCCGAAATCTATGGATTCAACTTTGAGGTATTCCTCATATTACTTGTTACTATGTAACTTAGTTAGTCCAAGTTTGGTAGGTCTGCATACTTCATATTTGTTGCACTTAAGCGCCCAGTCAGGTATGTCTGATTTTTCTCTTGCATATATACTCTCTTGAAAAAGAAAAAAAAACCCTGACACTGTTGAGTTTGGAGTGCGCTTTACCCATGTTAAATTCTTAATGAATACATTTGAAATATGGTGTGATCTATTCAGAAGTCTGTATATTTTTCACGAAATGTAGGTCGCATGTTTGGACCATACTTATATTTTTCACTGGTTTGGAGTCAGTATAATTGTGCCGAACATACGTCGCTATGTATTTAAAATTAAGAGAACCCATCCAAGTTGGGAAAATAAGGTTGATCTAAGGGATATGAACTGGTATTATGTATATGTTATATTTATAACAATTTCATAGGGAAGGGCAGATAGCTGTTGCTGCATGTTGCAAGGTATGTTTTGACTTCCTTCTCTGCATGGAAAATGGTATGGCCGAATATCCTACTCTAAAGCTGAATTCGCTATAAGAACAAAGATCTTCTCTTTGTGCGTTGAAATAGTTATGGATCTGACCTTTTAATCTCTGTGTTTTGATCATTTTAATTGATCTAATGTTAATTAGACTTTCTTCTGAGTTGATAAGCTTTGTGGGCAGATTTGGTTCTACGTGTTAACATTATACTAAACCTAATAAATAATAGAGTTATCAAAATACTAGATCCAATGATTATGGAGTCTCCCTTGCGTCAATGAGTTTGATGAAAGATTTGGTTTCTGAGTTCTATCATTTTACTAGATCTCATGAAACTGTAATACGATAACATACTGATTACTAAACTAACTACTCAATGTTGAGTTTTGACTGATTACTTGCAACTTTTTGGTTTGTATTGTTGCCTAAAACGATATTTTAGTATAAGTTTTTGAAGGCGGGACATAATTTGTTAGGGAAAAAAAAAAAATAGTTATGACAGGGAAAAATGGTTCCACAGAACTAATTAATGATTGGCGTTATTTGTTGTAATAACACAACGTTTTGCTGCTTAATACTTGAGACATAACAGTTGTAAACTCAATATGCTAAAAAGTTTGAAAGAATAGTTGTCATCTGAACCAGGAGAATTTCAAAGAACATTTTCGTTTGAACTGGTAGAACTTCAGTGATAGTTTCAAATATATTGCAGCAATAAATTTTGGCTTTCTTTGACTAAGGGAATTATTTCAAATTATTTTAACTCATAGATTCCAGAATGTGGGTTTATAGATTGCCAACATGCATTCAATAAACAATGTTTAATGGAATAATATTTTTTAAATGAAATGACCCCTTTTGGGTACAAAATTTGGAAGGTAATGGATAGATAAACTAGGCCTTACCCCAATATCCAATAGTTGATGAAATAGGTGGTGAAATACAAATGCGTTTCTTGTCTGTATTGAACATCCCACCATTTTTTTGTTTGGTCATGGTATAAAATTTTAGTGCGGCCTATCCAATTTCCTAGTATGAAAGTTTAGTGCGGCCTGTCCACTTTCTACCTGTAAAGGTTATAGCCTTTTCAAGGTGTTGAATCCTTCGAGGTAGATAAGGTTCCCTGTTGTTTGGCCTTGTTGCCTGCTTGTACTATAAAATAACCCGGCCTGTCAGAGGAATGGAGCATCATATTTCTGAACATTCATGGGCATGTGTTATTGTGTAGGTGGACACCTTTTTCAGTGGTATGAGAAGATAGGATTTCAATTCTTTTTAAAGGGTCTTCGTGATGCAGAGCGAATGTCTGAACGCTATTGCATTATCCCAACTGACAACACCGTGGCTGACAACGGTGGAGTTTGATCGTGTCCTAGAAGTTTTAGGCGTATGGTGGATTCTAATAAATGGGTTATGTTGTGTCCCATGGCGAAATCGAACCACTGTGAAAACTCCCTTTGGCCACGGTATCATCTGAGTGTTGTCCCTTCTGCGTTTCACTTCATCCCCATGAAGTATGAAATAAATGTGAAATATGAAATAAATATATGTTTGAAAACAAATTTGTTTGAGATTGGGAAGGTCATGAAAAATCCTAGAGTCAATACGGGACTGTGAGTTAGGCCTCAGTCCTTTATTTTCGTATTCATAATTTGGGAGTACTCAGTTTGCAAAAACCGGAAGAAGTCCTAGGAGTGCTTTTTATTTTGTTCTAGGAACTAACCCTTGTCGGGTCTGCCGAATGTACAGCTTGCATATAAACCCGGTTCCAAGTGTAGAACCGTGTATGCTTTTCCGTGGAGGAATCTTAAGCATTCCTGAATGCATAGAACCAGTATTGCATTTCCCATTATAGATACTTCAAACAAGCATGTTTATTTAAGTATATTGGTCCAATGCATGCATTGAAAGGATCCCTTGATGAATATAAAATTGTTACAAAGGCCCTACGAAGAGGCAAATTGTACTGTTGAATGTGTCTCTGTCTGAAGAGAATCACAGTCAGAAAGATGGCACTGGATGTGCTACCACTTGTAAATTTTTTCCTCAGAAAAGAATAAAAGAACTAACAAATGATTGGTGGACGTAGCCTCGTGGATGAGGTGAACCACGTGAAAATGGTTGTCTCACTCTTGTATTATTATTATGTTGTGCATGCTTATTTTCTTTTACATGATGATTCTATTATATTGCTGTATAAATATTTTGGGTAAAAAGATTTCTAAATTTTTTTTTTTATATTCCAGACTTCTTAAATGGTTTTAGCTCTAAGGTATCAGAGGTACTTTACACGGACAACCCTACAATTCGGGACAACATTGAAGGCTTGCTTTTGCAGTTCCTATAGCATCGATGAATGGGATGGTTGTGAGTATATAGATACAGTTGATACATGGGATCGAGTGACACTTGGAACCAATTTCAAGGGGGTTAATGAAATAGACCATTTGGAAGATGATCTTACACATATTTCTACAGACTGTGATCACATATTGGATCTCATACAAGCAGGTACAAAAAAGTAAATTAGTATTACCCAAATTAGAAATTTAATTTATGTATTGTTAACTCGACCTAAGTAGAATTTAATTTATGTAGAAATTATAAATGCAAGACCTTATTTAAAAAATGTATTGTTAACTCGACCTATTTCCTTTCACAAGTGAGATATATGCAGTGGTTTCCCCAAAATGTAATGAATTGGGCTCTAACTATTTGTTGGCACGTTTCTTAGAGGGGAAACCAACCATTCTCGAACATGTTGCAGATGATGAAAATATTGAATTCCAAAATGGCTCGATGGTTATAAAAGGGGAGTACTTGATACTTGCAACACAACAGAAAAGGAAGGGTGGGTATGTATATTAGGATTATAGACTAGGAGCTATTGTATACCACTCCACCAACCTAGTAGTTAGTATAAACATCAATCTGTGCACACTAGGTCACAAAAATAAGTCACATGTACGATAATTGCTACCTCATATAGAGCATGAAATCTTGATGGACACCATTGGTAGAAAAGATGATCCAAATGGCCTACTCATCTGAGTGCATTGTTAGGTGTGTTATTTAACCTTTAAAGTGCATGTTGAAGCACAATTTGAATTATTTAGCCTTAGTTTATTCCCAATGTAATAAACCAGTGATTGGCAGAACCATTCACAAACATAATATTATTCAGAGGATACTGGACACTATAAACATGATCATACAACCTCACGAGAGTTATCTATAAATCATGTTTGCACATTTTCATTGGGTTCTCTTTATTTTCTTATGAGAGTACTAATGTTTATCCTCTCGTGTGCCTAGGATACAAACACCATCTACAACACATTGGAGGCGCCAAGAAAAAAATGGTGTCTTTAGACACCAACAAATAGAAATCGAAAAATAACATGCTCTCGAGTTGTTGAAATTTACTTTTTTTGATGTTTTTTATATTAATGTACATTTAATTACAGTGTTGGGTCAACTATTGAAACCATTTCATTGGTGGGTCAATGCATGAAAGCCATCGATCGTGGTTGTGTTGGTAGGGTTCCCATATCGGCCTTGCCCATATAGACTTCCAGGAGCCAACAACATCCAATTTTGCTGCTCCGTTTGTTTTTCGCTCCAGGACTGATAGTCACCAAGTTTCCTTGAACGACATTTTCATGCGACTTTCAACTACTCGAAAACCGGAGGTCAGATCGAAGAACCGTCGACTCTGTTGGTCTCTTGGCATGCGATTACCTCTAGGTGGTCCTCTTCCTCGTGTTTTCAAGGACCATTGACTTCATTGTGCTTGATTTCGTAAACTAGGGTTTTGCTCAATTTCCTTCACTACAAATCATGAATTGGTGGGTCAACTTTACAAGTTATGAGATGGAACTACAAACACATTTACATGTACAAATTTAAAACCAACTAGGGTTTCATGAACTACAAATTGCATGCTATCACTAGGGTTGACAAGTTATGATATGGAACTAGGGTTTTAT
>LPNX010807415.1:23452-53452 GCA_001517045.1 Pseudotsuga menziesii
AACTAGGGTTTAGTGACCTCTTTACAAGTTATGAGATGGAACTAGGGTTTAGTGACCTCTTTACAAGTTATGAGATGGAACTATAAACACATGTACACGTATAAAGTGAAAACCAACTAGGGTTTCATGAACTACAATTCGCATGCTATCACTAGGCTTGACAAGTTATGAGATGGAACTAGGGTTTAGTGACCTCTTTACAAGTTATGAGATGGAACTAGAAACACATGTACATATAAAAATTGAAAACCAACTAGGGTTTCTTGAACTACAAATTGCATGATATCACTAGGGTTGACGAATTATGAGATGGAGCTAGGGTTTTATAACCTATTTAGAAGTTATTAGATGGAAGTAGAAACACATGTACATGTACAAATTGAAAACCAACTAGGGTTTCATGAAATACAAATTCCATGATATCACTAGCGTTGAGAAGTTATGATATGGAACTAGGGTTTAATGACCTCTTTATAGGTTATGAGATGGAACTAGGGTTTATTGACCTCTTTACACGTTATGAGATGGAACTATAAACACATGTACATGTACAAATTGAAAACCAACTAGGGTTTCATGAACTACAAATTGCACGCTATCACTAGGGTTGAGAAGTTATGAGATGGAACTAGGGTTTAGTAACATCTTTAAAAGTTATGAGATGGAACTAGAAACACATGTACACGAACAAATTGAAAACCAACTAGGGTTTCATGAACTACAAATTGCATGCTATCACTAGGGTTGAGAAGTTATGAAATGGAACAAAGGTTTTATGAATTCTTTACAAGTTATGAGATGGAGGTAGAAACACATGTACATGTACAAATTGAAAACCAACTAGGGTTTCATGAGCTACAAATTGAATGCTATCACTAGGGTTGAGAAGTTATGAGATGGAACTAGGGTTTACTGACCTCTTTACAAGTTATGAGATGGAACTAGTGTCTAGTGACCTCTTTACAAGTTATGAGATGGAACTAGAAACACATGTACACTGTACAAATTGAAAACCAACAAGGGATTCATGAACTGTGAATTGCATTCTATCACTAGGGTTGAGAGGTTATGAGATGGAACTAGGGTTTAATGACCTCTTTACAAGTTATGAGATCGAACTAGGGTTTTATAACCTCTTTATAAGTTATGAGATGGAAGTAGAAACACATGTACATGAACAAAAACCAACTAGGGTTTCACGAACTACAAATTGCATGCTATCACTAGGGTTGAGAACTTATGAGATGGAACTAGGATTTACTCACCTCTTTACAAGTTATGAGATGGAACTAGGAACACATGTACATGAAAAAATTGAAATCCAAATAGTATTTCATGAACTACAAATTGTATTCTATCACTAGGGTTGAAAAGTTATGATTTCATGTGTGGTGGCTTGATATAACATTATTATTTCTTGTGGATCCCTAGAAGCTTCCTTTAGTGTCTACGACCTTGGTTTCAATATTTCTCAACCATGTCAAGGGTCTCTAAATGCATCCTAAGTGATTAAAACAACCTAATGGTGTCAATTCCCACATGCAAAGGTAAGAATTGCCTCAAGAGGCAACATATGGTGGTTTAAGTTGTTATTGGTGGTCCTAGATACCTAGAAGCTACATTTAGGGCATAAAATAGAGGTTTCATCCCTTGAACATGGCTAAGACCCTAGGTCCCTCCCTCCCACTTATATTTATTCTACTCCCACCAATCCCTTCCCTTAATATTTGTCCTCCCTCCAGTACCCCCTCATATATCTCCCCTACCCATCTCTCCCTTCCCCTTATATTTATCCTCCCTTGATCCCCCCCATATATGTCCCCTACCCATCCCTCTCTCCCATGATTCCCTCTACACCTTCCTTTCCCTCCTTTGACTCCCCCTCCATCACTTAACCAATGTAATTTTGGGCCATGAGCCACCCCATAGACCGTCTCGATGGAATATTGGGAATCTAAATAGTATTATAAAGGGATAAGGGTGCCACTATAGGGTTTTGTATGGGAGGGATGGGTATCTAGACATTGACTATAGTCATGGAAGAGAAGACAATAAGTCCCTAAATCAACACACATGTCTTATAGATGGAATATTTGGCATTTAGTGGGATATGGGTGTCATTATGAGGTTTTATGCACTAAGGATGGTTCTCAGGGTCTTAATCATGGTAATGGGAATATAGTGTAACGTAAACAAGTCTTAAACCACTACACAAGGCCTTTAAACGAGATATTTAGACTTAATATGGGATATATGTGCCATGAGACTATTTTATGCATTGAAGATTCTTGAGGAGGCGTTCACCATGTTCATGTAGGAACCATTATGAATATTTCCAGACAAGAGATAGTTCTGAAGACACTACCATGGTCGAAGGATAGGTTTGGAGGTCTTAACCATGGGTATGGGTTCCATTTTAAGGTTATCAAATGTAAATATTTGATATGCACTAAATCACATATGCGATTCAGCGATCTCATAATAGAAACTGGTCATTAACTAAAAAGCGATGTATTCATATCGCATATGTGATATAACCCATATGCGATAAAACATACATGTGTTATATCGCATATGCGATATGCGTTTTATAGAAATTATTGGGTTGCGGCCATGGGCCAGTTTTACAATAGAAAAAGACATAATTATTTTGAACCCACGCACAGAGAACTGTTCAACCTGCATTTTAATCATTTCTTACACAAATCCATAGTTTTTGTACAAGTTTGGGTGGATTTCAATGGGTAATGTACGTAATAGAGGTTAAAATTCAGTGAGGAAGGTTCTTACACTGGAAGAAGCTGAAAATAAAAAGGAAAAGGAGAGGGAATATTCAAGAAATCATTGGCATTCATTGGATGAGCAATTACTTCCCATTCCCGCTCAATAGATACCTAACGTAGAGGCAGAGGAAGATAATGCAACATTAAAGCAAGCTGGTTATACGGGAGATGATATTCTTGATCCATTATTAAGCGGAAAATATTGTGAAGAGTTCAATAATTATGTTCCTCACGATGCAAATGTGACTCCGCAACAACCATGCCAAGTGTTTCAATATCCTAATCGAAGTTTTCAGCCTGTAGTGGATGTAAACATCACTCCATCATTTCAAATGACAAGAAATCTTCCATCAAAACGAAAGAGAACTCCTAAACACATACAAGTGGACAAGACCAAATTGGCTTCCATGGAAGGTAATGTGGCTAAATGCACTATAATTCATCATTGTTCTCAAATAATGAAAGAATATTTTGATAACCAATCCGAAGCCAGTAAATGGCAATTGTTTTTAGCTTTGCTTAAATCTAGAAATATGTCAAGTGTTAGAAAATTAATACTAGAAACTGTCTAAGATATTACAGACCGAGTTTCATATTTAACAAATGAAATAAATATGAAGCATGCATTCAATTTGTAGGTCTTCAATCCAAAGAATAACAATTATAAGTAAAATCTGTAAACATGATTTCTAGAATCTTGAAAAGGTAGAATCCTCATACCTATAACTATTCAATTTGTTTAATGGAACAATCCCTACACACTTAAACACACAAAATTAATAAAAATTAGTTATCTCTAACCTTAAATCTATTAACCATATAACTTGGGAACTACCATGTTCCTCCCAACCATGACCTAGAACTGTTCTTGGTTCTAATTTGGATCCGGTCTCATACCCCAATTTTGTAAAATAATGTAAATTGTTTTATTATATTCCTGAGACATTATGTTAAAAATTATGCTAAGTAGGAACTGATGACTCAGCAGCTCACCAGAAATGTAATGTAAATTCTGAGTATTTTATTATTAATAAATAAATTATGGAGACAACAGCATGGGAGAGCTGTTAAAAAGAGGTTACTGGTCAAACTGGTGGATGGAACTAGGTGGAGGGCAAAAGACAAGTGGAAGCATCCTCAAACACTTCCTAAGTTGTAGGTGGCAACTTCCCTATAATTGGGGTCACGATCCCCCAAGAAAGTGGGATCAGAGCAGGTGGCTCATTAAATGACAATTAACCCAAAAAGACCTGGGTAATATTTTAAAAGTACTCAATGAAGAGAGCTCAGGCTGCTCAGATATTTTCTAGAGAGAATTCATTTAGGTGAATGCTATTTAGGAAATTCATTGAGGAAAGAGGGAAAAACAGTAAGGAAGTTGTTCTAAGAGGATTCCTGCAGTAACTTGGTATATTACAGCTTGTTAGCTAGGTGAAACTTACTGATAAGTTCTGGATTAAATACTGAGTTGGAAGACTGGTATTTGACTTTGCTGCGCCTAGTTCCAGCCAGGGAGACGAGAGCAAGCTCGAGGGTCCTAATGAGTCGCTGTTTGAGCGCTCTCCAGGAGTTGGTAGGGAGGAACGACCTCCCATTGCTATTGTTGTCCACAGTCTCAACAGGTTCTGTCACTTAACTATTTTTGGTTTCAAATAAATGTGAATGGATGAATGTTATGGTTATATTATATGACAGAATATTTAGCTGGTTTAGTAATATAAATGTTTTAGTTTGTCAGTAATTGAATTTGTGGATGAAAAATAACGACCCACTGTGTTTTTCCACTTCTGGGTTTTACCAGATAGTACTCTAGCGCGGGGGAAAAAATTATAAAAAGATAGTATGATGAGATAGTAAAATAGTAGATTGGATTCTTCAATTATCATCAGAATACATTATTGTTTTACTGACAATGTTATGCTCTTAGAAAAAACTGTTCCCTCGGGCAGTATTTTCTTTCTCAGTAATCCTATTATTGGTAAGTAATAGATAGGAGAATGTAATAGTTGTATTAAAGGAAATATAGACTCAGTGTACCTGCTGTGTAAACCTTGTAATTATTTTTCTTCCAGTTTAAAAGAATTTAACTTCTATATATTGGAAAGACAACTCTGTTAGTAGAAGTAAGTAAATATTGTTTAGACTTTATAGTTAAACTTAGTTGTGTTAGTCAGTATTTATGGTTAAGGATGTAGTATAAATTATTAAATTTTCTTTTATATAGAATGAGCTTAAATATATTACAGAACCGTTACCTTATTTCTTAAATGGTAAATGAATGCTATTATATACACAGACATCATAACCAAACAGATAAACTAATTAAATAAGAGAAGGTTATAAATTAAATTAAATAGTAATCATGGAAACCTTGGTACTCATAAAAAAGATAATACCTTTATTGTATTAATAATAATAAACTCATAGTACATACAATATAGGAGTATTATTAATGTAACACTTAAGGTAATATTTTTATTATTACAATGGAAAACTTAAACTATTTATACTCTATGTGTCATAAAGTAAATAAATAATATTTGAAGACATTATTAAAATATAATAAGAGTAATAAGACTTACATAAATGTAAAAGGGTATAAACTAAACACCTATAATTACAAATTCTTATTAACAATAAAAATAAATCATAAATCAGGTATATAAACCCTAATGATAATATTACCTTAAAACAGTAATATATCAAATGCATTTTGTTCAGGAAATAAATAACTGAAGTACAATATGGTCCTTATCGAGCTTAATTACGTACTGTAATTATAACTAGTAATTCTAATATTGTAGAGGTACCTTTTATCTTAATAGTATATTAAAAGAAAAGAACAATTTTATTGTTCTTCACTAAAGGATAGGGTCGAACCCTATAAAACTCAGTTATTTAAGTAAACAATAGATGATAAAATTTGCAGTATTATTACTCACAGTAATAGTTTTAAATTTACCATAATTAAAGCATTCGAAACCTCAGTAATTTAGGTAAGGAAGAAATGCAGAGAAAGGATTTAGTATTGAAAAAAAAACTTATATAATAACCGAGGATAAAAACCCTATCCATCCAAAATAATATAAAAATATTGAGTGTAAAACCGAGTCATGTTTAATAACCACAGTCGTATTAAGAAAAATTACACATGAAGGCTCATGGCCTGTTCATCAATTTAAACACAAAAGTTTAAAAAAAACAAGATTTACAATCACGGCCGAAGCTGGAGAACTTTGTAATAGAGCTAGGGTATTAACCCAACGTTGTTTAACAATGAACAAACAACCAAAATAACTGAAAGCATTGAGGATTTAACAGGCCGAAACGACCAATCCCTCTTTTCCCCATAAGGGTTTACATAAGGTCGATGAGCCATGGAGAAACCAGGGCTTACCATAGCCCTTATCGCCGCAACCCCGAACTCCATCTGCTGACCGAGAAAAGAGGGAGACCGTATGTGCAAAATAACATTCAACCACCTGTTAATTTTATTTTATAAGCAACGAGATGAAATTTTAAGAAATGGGTTCCGTATTTAAAAAGAAATCGGATAAACCTTTTACCTTTGCAATAGAAATATTATTAACAGTAATGCAATGACTCGCGACAACCTGAATCCAGTACGAGCAAGGACTCTGCCCTTCAATGGCAAAGGAGACGACATTTAAATTACTTACAACCAATGATAGCCGAGAACCCAGGCTATTCGGCAGAAAGAGTAAACCCTATAGTCAGCTGGGATATTATCTTTCCTTTACATTTACACTCAGTATACGGTGCTATCAAGCCACGTTACTATGAAGAAGAATCCACTACCGGGGTAGTACACTAAAGGATAAATGGTGAGGACTGTAAGAGTCAAGGGTTCGATCTTTAGTAATGGAAACAACAAGGAAGCAAATAGAAGCACTACAAAATCCTTCACGTTGGTGCAACGGGCGAGCTAACCAGGGAAAATAAACTATATACAGTCGCGGCTCAACACAAATGACCGAGTGACATTGCGGCCGAATTCTTCACAGAGGATGGACAAGAGTCCAAAGGCAAGGGAGAAAAAGGAGCTAGGTCTTGGAGAAGACTATTATAAACATGACATGCATGGATCAAACAAAGCCACGTGGCACCGTAAATAATTTTTCCATGGTGGGTTTCATTCCATAGTTCAACGAGCAAATCAAATTTTCAATAGTTGATAATCATTCGGCTGTCACGAAGAGTATACCTTAGTTGGAGGCCAAAGTCAACCTATCATTTGAACATTATGACAAGAACTTTGGTTAATACGTAAAATTCATCTTAAGAGCCATCATCGATGCAAGCTTTTAAAATTTCAATACTTTAGGTTATGTTATATTATATTATTATCCATGCATTAAAATTTGGTTAGAACCTTATATGCATCGTGAGTACATTTAGGACAATGGAAAAGAATTTGTATCAAGATATCATAGTTATTAAACTTTTGGTTTAAGAACACTATGGCTAGAGTAAAAGTGTAATAACTTTATCTATTATACAACCTTGAAATAAATAATGTAAACTTGAAATGTTTAATGTAAAGATTCTAAGAATTTACCTTAGAATAAAGATATAAACTTAAATCATCAGGGACATGACTATAAACTGTACGTTGGGATTGATGACTACCTTGTCACTTAGTCTCCTTACAGTATTATTAGAATAAGTTATACATGATCATAGAAGGGAAATATAATACATTTCGGATAAGTAGGAATATTGTTCATACAAAAATCTACCAACACCTTTGTTATAATTAGAGAATATATAAATGGTTGATTTAAAGAGGTTATAGATTCAACCATTTTGACTATTGTGTTATCATGTTAACCTTTATGGTCATACCTTAGTCATTCAAGTTGGATAAACGCTTACAAAAGGAGCTAGTAACTAAATATTTTGATGAAGGCATCTTCTTGCATAATATCCTTAACTCAGAAATTATCACATTAAATACGAAATAAGAGTAGTTGTGTTTTCTTAAACATAAACTTATGATTTTCATTTTTACTTGTAACCAATATTATTAAAATTCTTTTGACGCTGATAACTATGATAGATATCAACAGTTCAACAATCGTAAGAATTATAAATCTACCTCTGCTAGTATGAAGAACAGATAGAGAATTTACCTCCGTAACCTTTGTTTTGTGCATAGCTTCTATTGTCTTACGGAACTTGGCTTTGCAAATAACCTTGTACATAAAGACTTCAGAAATTTTATTGCAGCAGCCAAATCTCTTTACCTGTAATCTGTAAGGAAAGAAGAAACTTTCTGCATTAGCTCGAAAGCTAAGTAAGCCCACTTTGTTTTCATGACAGCCCCACCTTATGATCACAAAAAGAAACAAATCAGTAAACATAAAAGATATGTTCTATCAACCTGTGCAAATAACAGATAAATGTTAATTAAAAGATGATAACCCTTAACTAATTGATTAGTTAACTGCAGTTATGTTAATATTATGTAAATTAAAAATTTTAAATTTTTCGGAAAATATGGGGTTTTTACATGTGGTATCAGAGCATGGTTCAAATAATAGGCTTGAATGTGGCCCAACTAGTTTCCACAGAACAGAAAAATATATGTACTAACCTGTATTTTGTTTTATGTAAAGAACAAAAAATTTCTTTTTCTGAATCTAACAGGCAAGTATGGAGAAGTTAGGAGAATATGCTGAGGAGGAGTCTCCAAAAACTGAGACAAGATAGATGTGTAGAGAACCTATGTTAGAAGAGGTAGTTGCTCACTCTTCAGAGCTGATGCAGACTATAAAGGACTTAAAAACTGAAATGGAATCAGTCAAGAAGGATAATGAGAGAATTTTAAAGACTCAAGAGGAGTTAAACCAAATTTTGATGGAGAAATTTTAGGCCGAAGGAAGGAGTAAAAGATCCAAATCTAAGGAAGCTAGCCATTAGAAAGGATCTAAAAAGATGAAACTGACTAAAGCTGAAAGCAGTTCATCATATGAAGGATTTAGAGAACAACAAAGCTATTACACTACTAGTGACAGTAGTGAGGCTAAGCCGTATAATAGAAAGAAAAAGTACAGGCCATATGAAGAGATTTCCGGGGAGTTAAAAAAAATAAAACCCCCAACTTTCAACGGAGAGATTGAAAAAGGGGAAGACGCAGAATCCTGGTTATCCGGGATGAGGAAATATTTTCAGATATACAATTATTCAAATCAGCTAAAGGCAAGAATGGCCATCTATAATCTATCTGGAAAAGCAGATATATGGTGGCAATATTTGAAAAGAGTCAAGGGGATAAAAGAAAAAGAGGTTAATTGGAGTACTTTTAAAAGGTACTTCAATAAGAAGTTTCTGTCCGAACAATACTATGAAGAGAGAGCGAAAGAATTTTACGAGTTAAAGTTAGGATCCATGACTATGAAGGACTTAAACAGTAAATTCTTAAGTCTGTTGAGGTATGTACCTTATTTAGTTGATGAGAAACCTAAAGTACAGCGGTTTCTCATCTGTTTGCCATATCATATTAAGGACAGAATCGAGTATTGTAACCCAAAGACTCTGGAAGAAGCCATGAGGAAGGCAAATTTCTGTTTTGAACAGAACAAAAAGAAGGAAGGTATAGCCAACTGGAAGGCTAAAAAGAACAGTAATCAGCCTGAGTTCAAGAAAAATGAGTTTGTACCCCAGAAAAATTTCAAGAATAATAAGAACAGAAATCATTCTAATGGTAAGAACTTCCACGGAAACAGAAATGGTGTTTCTAATAATTCCAATAATTCCAATAACTTTAAGGGCAAGGAAGCTTCAAACAATCATGGAAATTTTACTAAGAATTTTGAACGAAAGGAGCCTGTTAAGTGCTGGGAGTGCAATGGCCCGCACTATGCTTCGGTCTACCCAAATTGGAAGAAGACAAACAACAATATTCATACTGTGCAGGATGAAATGACTGTTGGAGATTTTGCAAGGACTATGCCCAGAATCAATGCAGCGTTGGAGAACCGCCAAGCTGATTATCAGACTTCCATGGTGGAAGTAGAAGGTATGGTTAACCAAACCCCTGTAACTATTTTAATAGATCCAGGAGCTAGTCTTAGTTACATTTCACCTCAGATAGTAGAAAAGTGTAATTTGACTATTGAAAAGTTTGATAACTCCTGGTTAGTTCAATTAGCCACTGGGGAAAAAGGGAAAGTAACTTGTTACGTGAAGGAATGTGTTTTAGATATGAATGATTTTAAAACTACTGTTAAGCTAAATATTCTGCCACTTGGCTCGTATGATTTACTGATTGGTATGGATTGGTTAGAGCAACATAAGGTAGTTTTAAATTGTTTTGATAAAACCTTTACGTGCGTGAATAATAATGAACAGCCAATAACAGTTAAGGGTATTCCTAGGAAAACTATAATCAGGCAGATTTCTGCCTTACAACTTAAAATAGCAGTCAGGAAAGGGTGTAAAGCCTATGCTATAACTATTACACATGAGGCAAGTAAATCTGATAAAGATAAGTTAAAAATAGAGAATATTCCTGTGTTAAACGAATTTACTGATGTTTTTCCAGAGGAAATTCGAGGATTACCTCCCAGGAGGGAACTGGATTTCACTATCGAGCTGGTACCAGGTGCTGTACCTAGCTCGAAGGATCCATATCGTATGAATATTTTGGAACTTAATGAATTAAAATCACAGTTAAAAGAGATAATAGATAATAAGTACATTCGACCCAGTGTGTCCCCTTGGGGAGCACCCGTCATCTTTGTCAAAAAGAAAGACAGAACTATGCGACTATGCATAGATTACCGTCAACTAAACAAGATGACCATTAAAAACAGATATTCGTTGCCCCGCATAGATGATCTATTTGATCAGCTACGTGGAGCTACGGTGTTCTCCAAGATAGACTTGAGATCAAGATATCATCAGGTAAGAATTAAAGACGAGGACATCTTCAAGACAACCTTCAGAATGAGGTATGGACATTACGAATTTGTCGTAATGCCATTTGGGCTTACTAACACCCCAGCTGTCTTTATATGTCTAATGAATAATATAATGCATAAATACTTAGATAAATTTGTCGTCGTGTTTATCGATGACATCTTAATTTATTCTAAAAATGAAGCAGAACATAAGGAACACTTACGAATAGTTTTACAAGAGCTGCAAGAGCAACAACTTTTTGCAAAATTCAGCAAGTGTGATTTCTTTAAGGATGAAATCCAGTACTTAGGTCACGTAGTGACTAAGGAATGGATTTCAGTTGATCCTAAAAAGATTCGGGAAATCGAAGATTGGCCAGTACCAAAAGATGTAACATATGTTAGGTCATTCATGGGAATTACCGGTTACTACCGGAGATTCATTGAAGGCTTTTCAAAAATAGCTAATCCAATCACTTCCTTGCAAAAGAAGGGAAATAAATTTGATTGAAATTTAGAATGTGAAGAAAGTTTTAAGAAATTAAAAACCTTGTTAACAACTGCGCCTATTTTAAGAATAGCAGATCCTAATAAGGATTTCATGGTTTGCACTGATGCTTGTAATGATGGTTTAGGTGGTGTGCTGACTTAAGATGGGCATGTCATTGCCTATGAGTCTAGGAAGTTAAAGGTCCACAAAAATAATTATGCAACTTATGATTTAGAGCTTGCTGTTGTTATACATGCTTTAAAAATGTGGGGACACCACTTGATAGGAAGAAAGTTTATTTTAATAACTGATAATAAAGGTTTGAAATACCTTTTAGATCATCCCAACTTAAATGCAAGACAAGCAAGGTGGTTAGCCTTCTTAAGTGAATACGATTTTGAAATCCAACACATAAAAGGAAAACAAAATAAGGTGGCTGATGCTTTAAGTAGAAACGTAAGGCTGAATTTTACAGCAACGATAAGCACTTATGCTACTGATTTAAATGAACAGCTGACAGAAGGGATAAAACATGATGAAACTTATCAAAAATTACAAGTTGCAGCTAAAGAAGAACCTACAGAAAGTCTAATAAAAGGTTATAGTCTAAATAAAGATGGATTTTTATTGTTTAAAGACAAACTGTATGTGCCTAATGTGCCTAAGGTTAAATTGCCGATTCTGGATGAAGTTCATAAAACACCTTACTCAAGACATCCAGGTTACCAAAAGACTGTCCCCATGTTAAGAAAAGAATATTTCTGGCCCAGTATGAAATCTGAAGTAGCTGAATAAATAGCTAGATGTTTGGATTGTCAACAAGTGAAGAGTGAACACCAACATCCAGCTGGTTTACTGCAACCTTTGCCTATTCCTAGTTGGAAATGGGAAGTAATCAGCTTGGATTTCATTACTGGATTGCCTAGAAATCAAAATCAGAATGATTCAGTTATGGTGGTGGTGGACAAGTTAAGTAAAACAGCGCATTTCGTTCCTGTCAAGACTACCTATAAGGCTGCCAATATAGCTGATATATTTTTAAAGTAGATTTTTAGGTTACATGGAGTAGCTAAAGTTATTATTTCAGACAGGGATCCTAAATACACAGGGAATTTTTGGAGGTCCTTGTTTAAAGGATTAAACACAACACTAAATTTCAGCACCTCTTTCCATCCGCAGACAGAAGGACAAACTGAAAGAGTGAATCAGGTGCTGGAAGATCTGTTAAGAATGTATGTTAAGGATCAGCCAGGTAAGTGGGAGGACTACTTGCATTTAGCAGAATTTGCATACAATAATAACTATCAGTTGTCAGCTAAGTTCAGCCCATTTGAAATTCTGTATGGGCGTAAATGCAACACTCCTATCTCCTGGAATAATCCAGTAGATAGATTGGTGTTAGGACCTGAATTATTGAAAGAAATGGAACAGATTGTGAAACAAGTGCAGGAAAACTTAAAGGTGGCACAGGATCGGCAAAAGAGCCAAGCAGATTTGAAAAGAACTCCTAAAGAGTTCCAGGTGGGTGAGCATGTGTTTATAAAGGTAAGACCAAAGAAGAGCTCCCTTAGACTAGGGAGTTGTGCAAAATTAGCACCACGTTACTGTGGTCCGTTTGAAATTTTATCCATAATTGGTCAAGTTGCATATCAGCTAGTGTTACCACCTAATTTGAAAGTGCATAATGTTTTCCATATTTCTATTCTGAAAAAGTATGTTCATGATGCTACTCATGTAATTGATTGGAATGTTGTACAAGTGGAACCAGAAGGAGAAGTTTTGGTGGAACCGGACTGTATCCTCAAGAGGAGGGAAATTACTCTGCGGAACCGTGTCATTGGACACGTGAAGGTGCAATGGAAGCACCTTAGTCCTGAAGAGGCTACTTGGGAACTGGAAAGTAAGATGTGGGAGGCATACCCAAATCCATTCCAGGAAGTTGCAGAGGATGAAGAATAAGTAACATCGAGGACGATGTTACATTTTAAGGGGGTGTGTATGTCACATACCCCAATTTTGTAAAATAATGTAAATTGTTTTATTATATTCCTGAGACATTATGTTAAAATTTATGCTAAGTAGGAACTGAAGACTCAGCAGAGTCACCAGAAATGGAATGTAAATTCTGAATATTTTATTATTAATAAATAAATTATGGAGACAACAGCATGGGAGAGCTGTTAAAAAGAGGTTACTGGTCAAACTGATGGATGGAACTAGGTGGAGGGAAAAAGACAAGTGGAAGCATCCTCAAACACTTCCTAAATTGTAGGTGACAACTTCCCTATAATTGGGGTCATGATCCCCCAAGAAAGTGGGATCAGAGCAGGTGGCTCATTAAATGACAATTAACCCAAAAAGACCTGGGCAATCTTTTAAAAGTACTCAATGAAGAGAGCTCAGGCTGCTCAGATATTTTCCAGAGAGAATTCATTCAGGTGAATGTTATTCAGGAAATTCATTGAGGAAAGAGGGAAAAACAGTAAGGAAGTTGTTCTGAGAGGATTGCCGCAGTAACTTGGTTTATTACAACTTGTTAGCTGGGTGAAACTTACTGATAAGTTTTGGATTAAATACTGGGTCAGAAGACTTGTATTTGACTTAGCTGCACCTAGTTCTAGCCAGGGAGACCAGAGCAAGCTCGGGGGTCCTGAGGAGTCGTTGTTTGAGCGCTCTCTAGGAGTTGGTAGGGAGGAACGGCCTCCCATTGCTGTTGTTGTCCACAGTCTCAATAGGTTCTGTCACTTAACTATTTTTGGTTTCAAATAAATTTGAATGGATGAATGTTATGCTTATATTATATGACAGAAGATTTAGCTAGCTTAGTAATATAAATGTTTTAGTTTGTCAGTAATTGAACCGGTGGATGAAAAATAACGACCCACTGTGTTTTTCCACTTCTGGGTTTTACCAGATAGTACTCTAGTGCAGGGGAAAAAATTATAAAAAGATAGTATGATGAGATAGTAAAATAGTAAATTGGATTCTTCAATTATCATCAGAAGACATTATTGTTTTACTGACACTGTTATGCTCTTAGATAAAACTGTTCCCTCGGGCAGTATTTTCTTTCTCAGTAATCCTATTATTGGTAAGTAACAGATAGGAGAATGTAATAGTTGTATTAAAGGAAATATAGACTCAATGTACCTGCTGTGTAAACCTTGTAATTATTTTTCTTCCAGTTTAAAAGAATTTAACTTCTATATATTGGAAAGACAACTCTGTTAGTAGAAGTAAGTAAATATTGTTTAGACTTTACAGTTAAAAAAACTTAGTTGTGTTAGTCAGTATTTATGGTTAAGGATGTAGTATAAATTATAAAATTTTCTTTTATATCGAATGAGCTTAAATAGATTACAGAACTGTTACCTTATTTCTTAAATGGTAAATGAATGCTATTATATACACAGACATCATAACCAAACAGATGAACTAATTAAATAACAGAAGGTTATAAATTAAATTAAATAGTAATCATGGAAACCTTGGTACTCTTAAAAAAGATAATACCTTTATTGTATTAATAATAATAAACTCATAGTACATACAATATAGGAGTATTATTAATGTAACACTTAAGGTAATATTTTTATTATTACAATGGCAAACTTGAACTATTTATACTTTAAGTATAAATAAATAGGGACTATGTATAAATAAAATATTTATACTCTGTGTGTCATAAAGTAAATAAATAATATTTGAAGACATTATTAAAATGTAATAAGAGTAATAAGACTTACATAAATGTAAAAGGGTATAAACTAAACACCTATAATTACAAATTCTTATTAACAATAAAAATAAATCATAAATCAGGTATATAAACCCTAATGGTAATATTACCTTAAAACAATAATATATCAAATGCATTTTGTTTAGGAAATAAATAACAAAAGTACAAGATGCTTCTTATCGAGCTTAATTACATACTGTAATTATAACTAGTAATTCTAATATTGCAGAGGTACCTTTTATCTTAATAGTATATTAAAAGAAAAGAACAGTTTTATTGTTCTTCACTGAAGGATAGGGTCGAACCCTATAAAACTCAGTTATTTAAGTAAACAACAGACGATAAAATTTACAGTATTATTACTCACAGTAATAGTTTTAAATTTACCATAATTAAAAGCATTCGAAAGCTCAGTAATTTAGGTAAGGAAGAAATGCAGAGAAAGGATTTAGTATTTAAAAAAATACTTATATAATAACTCACGATAAAAACCCTATCCATCCAAAATAATATAAAAATATTGACTGTAAAACCCAGTCATTTTTAATAACCACGGCCGTATTAAGAAAAATTACACATGAAGGCTCATGGCTTGTTCAACAATTTAAACGCAGAAGTTTAAACAAAACAAGATTTACAATCATGGCCGAAGCCGGAGAACTCTATAATAGAGCTAGGTTATTAACCCAACGTTGTTTAACAATGAACAAACAACCAAAATAACTGAAAGCATTGAGGGTTTAACAGAACGAAACGACCAATCCCTCTTTTCCCCATAAGGGTTTACATAAGGTGGATGAGCCATGGAGAAACCAGGGCTTACCATAGCCCTTATTGCCACAACCCTGAACTCCATGTGCTGACCGAGAAAAGAGGTAGACTGTATCTGCAAAATAACATTCAACCACCTATTAATTTTATTTTATAAGCAACGAGATGAAATTTTAAGAAATGGGTTCCGTATTTAAAAAGAAATCGGATAAACCTTTTACCTTTGCAATAGAAATATTGTTAATAGTAATGGAGCAAACTCCGATAACCTGAATCCACTACGAGCAAGGAGTCTGCCCTTCAATGGAAAAGGAGACGATGTTTAAATTACTTACAACCAATGACAGCCGAGAACCCAAGCTATTCGACAGACAGAGTAAACCCTATAGTCGGATGGGATATTATCTTTCCTTTACATTTAACACTCAGTATACGGTTCTATAAAGCCATGATACTATGAAGAAATAGCCACTGCCGGGGTAGTACACTGAAGGAGAAATGGTGAGGACTGTAACAGTCAAGGGTTCGAGCTTCAGTAATGGAAACAACAAGGAAGCAAACAGAATCACTACAAACAGCCTTCACATTGGCGCAATGGGTGAGCTAACCAGGGAAAACAAACTATAGACAGTCGCAGCTCAACACAGATGACCGAGTGACAGTGCGGCCGAATTCTTCACAGAGGATGGATAAGAGCCCGAAGGTGAGGGAGAATAAGGAGCTAGGTCTTGGAGAAGACTATTATAAACCTGCAATGCATGGCTCAAATGAAGCCACGTCGCATCGTAAATAATTTTGCCATGGTGGGTTTCATTCCATAGTTCAACGAGTAAATCAATTTTTCAATAGTTGATAAACATTCGGCTGTCACAAAGAGTATACCTTAGTTGGAGGCCAAAGTCAACCTATCATTTGAACATTATGACAAGAACTTTGGTTAATACGTAAACTTCATTTTAAGAGCCATCATCGATGCATGGTTTTAACATTTCAATACTTTAGGTTATGTTATATTATAATATTATCCATGCATTAAAATTTGGTTAGAACCTTATATGCATCGTGAGTACATTTAGGACAATGGCAAAGAATCTGTATCAAGATATCATAGTTATTAAACTTTTGGTTTAAGAACACTATGGCTAGAGTAAAAGTGTAATAACTTTATCTATTATACAACCTTGAAATACATAATGTAAACTTGAAATGTTTAATGTAAAGATTCTAAGAATTTACGTTAGAATAAAGATATAAACTTAAATCATCAGAGACATGACTATAAACTGTACATTGGGATTGATGACTACCTTGTCACTTAATCTCCTTACAGTCTTAATAGAATAAGTTATACATGATCATAGAAGGGAAATATAATACATTTTGGATAATTAGGAATATTGTTCGTACAAAAATCTACCAACACCTTTGTTATAATTAGAGAATATATAAATGGTTGATTTAAATAGGTTATAGATTCAACCATTTTGACTATTGTGTTATCATGTTAACCTTTATGGTCATACCTTAGTCATCCAAGTTGGATAAACGCTTACAAAAGGACCTAGTAACTAAATATTTTGATGAAGGCATCTTCTTGCATAATATCCTTAACTCAGAAGTTATCACATTAAATACGAAATAAGAGTAGTTGTGTTTTCTTAAACATAAACTTATGATTTTAATTTTTACTTGTAACCAATCTTATGAAAATTCTTTTGACGCTAATAACTATGATAGATATCAACAGTTCAGCAATCGTAAGAATTATAAATCTACCTCTGCTAGTATGAAGAACAAATAGAGAATTTACCTCCGTAAGCTTTGTTTTGTGCATAGCTTCTATTGTCTTACAGAACTTGGCTTTGCAAATAACCTTGTACATAAAGACTTCAGAAATTTTATTGCAGCAACCAAATCTCTTTACCTGTAATCTGTAAGGAAAGAAGAAACTTTCTGCATTAGCTCGAAAGCTAGGTAAGCCCAGTTTGTTTTCATGATAGCCCCACCTTATGATCACAAAAATAAACAAATCAGTAAACATAAAAGATCTGTTCTATCAACCTGTGCAAATAACAGATAAATGTTAATTAAAATTTGATAACCCTTAACTAATTGATTAGTTAACTGCAGTTATGTTAATATTATGTAAATTAAAAATTTTAAATTTTTCTAAAAATATGGGGTTTCTCCAACATGCAAGTAGGCGAGAGCTCCTAAAAGTGAGGCTTCTCTTATTTGGAATATCAGGTTCTGTATAAGATTTCTTACTTTTGGAAAATTGCTCTCCAAAATTACTTAGGCAAATAATAATGATCAGATCCCTAAGCCTTCCCTTGGCTTGGGTATTTATAGACAAACTTTAGGAAAAATGGTAGTTGTTTAAAACTTCAGTTAGCTCGAGAATCCATTATTTTCTTGAAAATAATCTTTGATTGATTTAAGTGGATTTAATAATTATTTTTCTTAACTTAGGAACTCTTTCACTAGTTTCTAATTTGACTCTTTAGAATTATTTAATCATTTTAGTTAATAATAAATACATAGACTCTTTATTCATTATTTATAGTTATCCTTATTTATTTATATTTAATATATATAATTATACTTTTATTCATAATATATATGAGCTATATAAATATTATTGTTAACATTTATTTATGCATCATGTAACATGATCTCATTTACCAGATGCTTTTATTACTTATACTATTTCTTTTATCAAGGCCTTAGTAGGGTTGGTCAACTAAGTTAGGAAGCTCTCAACCTCCTTGCATGTTGGATTACCTCATGTATTGTGGTAGCTCTCCAGTACTTAATGAAAAGTAGAAATTCAAAATTTCATTTAATCAACTTAAAAATAAGTAAGATAAAGATCGGTGCTTTTCAGAGTCGTTCTCACTCAACACAATTAATTTTAGTAACTCCTAGCGCTTTTCAGAGCCCAAGATCAACGCTAAAAATTGAGAGTTACACTTAATGAAATTCCAGAGCCTCTCGCTCAACACTAATGCTGAGATGTACTTGTATAATACACCTAGGGATACAAAGGCCAAGGATCCGATGCTCCTGAAATTATGCTCAACATCAATTTGGAATGCTCCAGGTCTTATGCCCAACACTTCTAATTATTATAATTCATGTGCTCCAAAGATTATGCTCAACACAAAATATCATAACTCATGTGCTATAGATTTTGTGCTCAACACAAAATCTAATCACTCACATGCTCTAGAGCTTGCGCTCAACACAAAAACTCATCACTCATGTGCTTCAGGGTCCATGCCCAACACATTATAGAACTCAATCGTGCATTCAGTCTTCCGCACATTTTATCACAATAATCATTTCAGTATATGCATTTAAGGTAAATCACATAATACACGTAGTACATTGTAATACGACAATAATCATGTCCATCAGGGTCCATGCCCAACATATACAATCACATACATGATAAATAAAACATATGCATTGGATTACGCCCAATATATATAACTAATCAACATAACTCATGTGTAGTGGGGCCTTCGCCCAATATACAAACATAAAAATCAAAGTAACTCGTATGCAATGGGACTCATGCCCATCATAGGTAAGGTCAAAATTTAGGATATTACATCCCTCCCTGCTTAGAACAACACTGTCCCGATGTTCTAGGGACTATAAATGAAGTCACGAGACAAGGCGGGGTAAGCCTCTGTCATGGTGGCTTCATTCTCCCAAGTGGCCTCATCAGCTTCAAAGTGCTTCCATTGCACTTTCAGCTAGACTATGGTGCGCTTCCTGAGTTGTACTTCTCTTTTGTCGAGAATATGAAGGGATTTGGGTACAAATTCTTATTTAGGTTTTACCTGTAACAAGGGCCAATCAATAACATCTTTAGTATCATATACATATTTCTTTAATAAATATGCGTGGAAAACATTATGAACTCTTATATGAGCGGGTATAGCTAAGTCATATGCCACTAGCCCTCTCTTGGCCAGTATCTCAAAAGGTACGGAAAATATCGGTGCCAAATTTCCGCATCTTCCCAAGCTCAATGAGTTTCTCTTCCCTTTTACTTTTAAGTAAACATATTCTCTGATATGACAATTTTTATCTTTTCTTTTCTTGTCCACATAACTCTTCTAGCAGTCTTATGCTTCTTTAAGGTTCTGTTGTACCTTGGAGACTAAGTGTTCTAGGTCTTATACTTTTCTTTTAAAATTCTACATATTTTCTTATGTCATGTATTTGAATGCCTTCATAATTTATAGTTTCAAAAATATATTTAAAGAAGTAAACTATTAATATTACATCATTAAAAAACAATAAATTTACACATAGGTTTTTTAGGGATGTTTGTGCATATATAATATCATGAGACATATCTATGCATTGTTTCTTTAAACCTCTACATTTGCACATATGTATTTTGGGATCTTTATGGATACATAATATTTTGAGACATATATATGCATTCTTAATTTAAAGCTCTAAGTTCTTTAAACAATGGAGTGAAATTAATATTAACGTAAATATTTACTTTAATATTAATGTAGTGACATTAAAATTAAACTAAAGACATTTCTGAATTTATCTATAGTTATTTATTTATTATTAATTTTTAATATATTGGATATTTCTTCTGGTTAAATTTTTTTAACTATTTTAAATGTATTTTATTTATTATATGAATAAAATGATAAATATTAAAAATATATATACAATATAGGGTCAGTACAAGAAGATGAGGGACCTTTTAGATTCAATCCTAGTTTTCAAAAACAAGATCACGTTACCAAAAAATACAACGCGTTTCTACTACATAGCACTTGCTATGGTTCAACCCGAGCTTGACATGTCATGGGACATGTAGGATAGGAAACCATATCGCGTACGCGTTATATAACTACAAAACGCACTTGCCATATGTAGTTATAAAATGTGTACGCGATTTGGAAAACAAAAAATAATTTAAATACACAGGCCCGAAACCCGCGGCCCATTTCACCAATCAAGAACGCGAAAACGAAGGCCAATTGGAGCGTTTTGGAGCAAGTTAACCGCTTGGGGTTGTTGGAGGAGCTGACTTAGGTTGAGGGGAGGAGATTTCACTGGTGAATTGTCATCCAACAAGGTAATTCAATCACCCAAAGCATTCTTTTTTTTTTGTGAATTTTTAACCTATAATTGTGTTTTTTAATAGAATAATCAACCCGACAACTCCCAAGCTAATGTTTGATGGATTCAAACCAAAATAGGCTATAAGAATAAAAAACATCATGTCTAATAGATATTCAATGTTCCAAAAGGCTAGAAATATATAAAAAAAAACACAATTATAATCCCAACCTGCATAGAATTTGATGGACAATGCAAAGTTTGAATTGGGACACTAGTGAGAGTGCCCACCTGTAACATGCATAGTCAAACCTTCAAATGCAATGATTATGCTGGAATTAACACAAAGTGCAATAAAATTTAGAAATTATTTTCATAGATAGGTGAATGCCAACATTTTAAGATACATAGTGAATGAGGGATCCAAATGTAACAACCAATATAATCATCAAAATGGAAGAAAGAGGAAATTGTGATCAAAATATGCAAGTTGGATCCTCATCTTGATCAGAATTCCATATTTAACAATCCTTTGACACAATAAAAAACACATATTACTATATAAAGGGATTGTAATTTCTAGAAGAATATCAATACTCAACAATACCATGTGAATCCATCGACCAATTCATTCTAAATGTCCCAGACATACATAGAGTCATATACAACAACTGGAGTAAATTTATAAGCTATAAAATCTCACAACAACATTTAATTCAAGAGATCTACTTGATCATGAGAGTTGAGTGAATGACAATTTAGAAATTCATAATCACCAAGAAATGTTGAGGAAAGGTGACCACTCCATACATCATATGCGTGAAATGTGGATTGGTTTTTTACATAATGTCAGCTTTCTAACATTTTATTACCCATATCCCTAGATCTAGCAAAGACATAAATGACTTTACTCAAACAGTCTATGCCCCTGCATCACTAGGTTTATCAACCATTTTTTAAAATAGCAAAAACAATGGGTAATATATTTCTACATGTCGAGTCTCTAAGCTCATCTACAACCAATTGTAGTCCAGTCCACAAATTCTCCATTTTCCATGTAACTTTTGGTTGGTTTCCATGGTTATACAACAATGGAAATGGTGAACACCCATGAACTAATTAGAGTGCGTCGTGAGAGTGTTCCCAACCATGATCGAGTCAATTATATTTAGAGGATATGGTGTCAGCCCTGTATCACCCCTTTTCTTGCCTCACATGTCCTAGTAGTCCCTTGCCCCTTTCTTTTACATATCCAAGGGATGTAAAGGCCAAAACATGTCAAAATAGCACTCCTAAATTCAAAGAAGTTTAAACCCAAGTGTGCATGGAAAAGTCACCAATGATGGTAAAGAAGTCCCTTAACTTCTAGAAAGAAGTTGAACGAAACTCACTATTTAATTGTTAAATGTATAATTCTAAGTTTTAAATGTATGTAAGTGAATGCCATTAAATCGCTTATAACTTGAGTTTTCCTTAATTTACATTTTCAATTTTGAAGAGATGTCATTATATACCATGTATACGTTTCTAATGATTTCCTTATTAATTTTTTTATTGTAGTTGCGGCTATGGACACCAATGCTGAAATATTAATTGAGCTTGCCCAGTTGAGAGGTATCAGTACTGCTTTTAGTGGTGGTGATAGGATTCGACGTTCAATTTCATCCACTTTGGATGCAATTGTTGAGACTATTACATTGTCAAGCAACATACTATATGATATTACTTCATATAGAGAAAGAAAAAGACGTGAGTACACTAATGGGCTTAGCTACAGTGAAATAAAAAAGTTGAAAATTACCAAAGAGCATATATTTTCATTGTTTAGGGACCCTCGCACGAGGGAAATTCCAAATTCAAATAGGCCACATATCTCTATCGAGTGGTGCACATATCAACATTTGTTGATAACTAGATGGACAGATGGTATATGGTTTTTTGATATGCCACCACACAACAACAGGGAAATCCCCTTGTATTTCCTTCAGAAGATGTATGCAGAGTTCATGTTGGATAAGCACGTAAACTATTTTGATATATTGGCATTTCAGGGGATCGATGGGGGGATTCCCCAAAACCGACCCAATTCCAGGCTTCGAGACGTTGATCACCCTATCCCTACACCTCGCAGGTAGTTGCCTGGGCCAGATGTCCCACCTATACATCGTGTTATTCCACAGACACGTGATGCATTTTTGAGTTTGGCATGGGCCGTTGTTCACCATAGCACTATGGTTCAACATATGGGTGAGGAAGGGACATCTGTCCCTGGTGTGGTACATACACTAGGTCGTCATGGTGCAAGACCATCTTCTAGTGTAGTACCACCCACTAGTGGAGTAACCCCATCTACTGCAGGACCATCTACTAGTGCAGCACCATCAGCACATTCCTAGCCTACTTTTGAGCCTCATGAGTGCACATTGTGTGGTCGTCCATGCTATGGTCTTTAGTCAGATGTTGTCTTCAGTGGGTTTTTGAGTGATGTATGTATATGGTTAATTGTAATAAATTATTCATTTATTTTCCTCTTTGTACACATATGTATAGTTTGAGCTAATATATTAATTTTGTGAACTTGCAGTTGATGCTTTATGCTGGCAGCTATGCCCCAGAGTATCATGTTCCACACTCTACACAGGGGCATGACATTCCATCCACTGATCCCTTGGTTGGTGGAGAGATTCCTATAGCACCCATTTCCGTATCTCACACCGAGGTAAACATTTTAAAATTTTAGTTTTTTAATACTTGTTAATTTGTTAATTTCCACATACTGTACATGTTAGTTCACTAATGTTATCTACAGTCTAATATTTACAATTATTAAACTTGCAGATGTCGGATCCTTCACGGGGGAAAGTAGTGATGGAGGTAGGATCCATGGTCGTATCGACCGAGAAAATATCTCGGCAGATGCTACATCCTTCATGAGGGAAAGTAGTGATGGAGGTAAACATTTTAAACATTTAAAAAATGTCATTTTTAAAATACATGTATGTTCGTTGAATCATGCATGTCTAACTACATGAACTCTTGTTAACTATAGGCACCAACCGAAACACCTGGACCATTTCCTGGAGTTGTATCTCCTCATAGGCCATATGTGAACAAGGGTCAAGTGTATATGAGATGGCCTACTCCTAAAAAGAGTGAAGTTGCCCACGACCATGGAGATACTAATACCATGGTAATTTGTATATCCTTCGATGATATTTCTTGGTTAACTTGAAATCCAGTGCATAAAATGTTTTGTTAATGTTTGACTTGAATGTTTACTGCATCAGGATCCATAGTTTACTATTGAAAACCTTGCAGGGATGGTTGATGCAATAGTCAGTGCTGCATCTACAATGGCAACAAGTCACACATAGGTACAACTATTTCAACATGATCGTTACATAGTTTATTATTGTTGGCGTATCTTTATTCATGCATGTCTAACTATTTCAACATTTGGTTATTGTAGCCACCAGTAGCAAGAGTTATTGATGCAACAGTCAATATGGTATCTGCAATAACAACAAGCCACATAGAGGTAGAACTATTTGAACATGATATAGACATAGTGTGTTATTGTTGTCTATTGTTTATTCATGCACATTTCTAACTATTTCAATATTTGGTGATTGTAGCCACCACCACCACCACCAGTTCCTGCCCCCTTTGGTTCGACCATGGATGTGACCATCCTTCATGTTCAACCAACAGCTCCATTTTATACACAAGAAACACAATCCTCTTTGTCATGGTCTCTCACTGAGGTGAGATGTCCATTAATGAACAATTGTTTCATGCAATGTCCATTAACATTTTCATAATTTTTGAGTTAATTAGATATGGTATTTTATTGAGCTAATGTATTAGTACATAGCTAGTTGAATTTAATTGATATTTAATTTGCAAGATCCAGAGATGCACATTGGTCCTATAGTTGTTCCTACAGGATCACCCTCAAGAAAGAACAAGAGGGAGCTTGAGTTTTGATGTGTCTTATGGGATATGTACATTTTGATACATGTACATGTGGCTTGGACAATTTTGGATACATGTACTTTTGGAGACATGTACATTGACATTTCACTTACATGTACATGTGGCTTGGATAGTTTTGGATACATGTACATGTGGCTTGGATAGTTGTGGAGACACATGTACTTCTGGTTACTTTTGGATATATATGTACTTTTGGAGACATGTACATTGACATTTCAGTTATAAATAAATGATACATTTCACTTTGAATTTGTTCTTTGGTTTCCACATGTTCTTGTGTCAATCTATTGTATTGATTTGTGAGGATTATCTATTACTTATGAATGCACTATGTAAAAATAAATAACTATTATATTTAAAGGTTTCAATGATCTAAATACATGCACACTAAAGTCAAAGTTCTTGCTCATGTAATTTAATAAATATAAGTGCAATACAATGTATTTCAAGGTTTCAATGAACTCACTACTTGCACACCAATTGGATATATCTAATTAAAAATTGTGAGTTTGGATTCATTAAATTACAAGTTAATTCAATGCTCAAGTGTAATTTAATAAAACTAAGTGCAATACATGCTTCACATTTCATCAACAACCAACAACACTATTCAAGAAACCTAATGCACCCAATGACTAATCACTCAGCATTAAAGGAACTACAATAGTATCCAAAGACTGAGAACCAACTTTGTGAATCAACATGATTTGAAGCATAAGTCCACCGGATTTGAAAAAGTTTAGTTCGACATTAGATTGATTCTTAATTGAGTTGTGACAGTAATATAAGCTTAGGGTTTCCTTTGTAGGGTTATGGTTATGGGCCATGCATGTTAAATAATAAACCCTAGTTAGGGATAGGGTTTTTCAAGTTTGGCCTTCGTTGGCATGAAATGCATTGTCCAGCTTTGGCTTTCTTTGGCGTGACTGCATTGTCCCTACTAAGTGAAACCCTATCTTCAAAAAACGTCATAGATGGAGGTCACCGGGCAATGGACAGGAGGGAGAGGCCCCTCCCTAGCTAAAATCCCATGTCACGAATCCAACGGATTTGACGGTTCATCGATCGGAGGCCCGAGCATCGATCTATGGCGACTTGCAGATCACCTCCAGATACTATTTAGGGACACCTGATGGACTTGGGCCCGGTGCGCAAAATCCTTCGCAGAGCGGCAATTTTGAATTCCTTCAACTCCTGCTAGCATGTTTGGGCATGGGAAATATGGCAACGCCAACCGCATCCCCACCATCCATGGATTTCCAGCTTTGGCCCTCATTGGCGTGACTACATTGTCCCCTATTGAGTGAAACCCTAGCTTCAAAAAACACTATAGACAGAGGTCATCAGGCAATGGACAGGAGGGAGAGGCCCCCCCTAGCTAAAATCCCACGTCACGAATCCAATGGAATCGACGGTTCATCGATTGGAGGCCCGACCATCGATCAATGACAAACATGAGGAAATGAGTTTATTGTTATCTTTTAATTGGAAATTAAACTCCTTAATAAAATCATATCTTTTAATTGAAAATTAAAATATCACAATTTCAAGTACACCAATGACCCAACATGTGAGCCTCCCAAAATTTTCTATTATGCATATGAAACATTAACCTTTAGAAAGCATGAGAGGTTCCAAATTTTGTTTTTTTATTAAGTTTATCACTTAATATCTTCACATGCATGATGTTTACCTACTTCACATGCATAATGTTAGCGCATGTTACTTTTGAATACTTCATATGCAGAATGTTGAAGCATGTTACTTTTGAGTTGTTTGTGTCAATATTAGTAGGTTATTTTCTTCCACTTTCAATTTTCAAAAAAACATAATCAACTAAAAACAAAGTTAAATAAATCTCTTATTATCTTTTATTATCTTTTAAGTAGAAATTAAACTTCTCAATAAATAAAAATGAGATGAAATTCCAACACTAATAGGAACTACCCCTTTGGCAATGGACATGCGGGTATAAGAGGTGAGTTGTCAAGAAGGAAATTATACAAGCCTTAAAACATAAGTTTATCGTTGCGGCACTTTGTTTCCATCATCCTAGTTGTATATATCGGCTGAAAACATTGACAATATTACCTACTTAAAAACTTAGGGTTTTAGTCCTCTAAGAGAGCCTACAAAGAACTTTGATAGGTATGACCTACATAGGTACATGTATGTATTCTAATGTTATGTATATCCTATGAATGAGATCTTGAGATGTTCATGTGATTGATATATATGGTTTATTGATCATATGTAAAATTTGGCATGTTCATTAACTTGACATATAGGAGAAATTTTGGCATATTTATAAACAACATTATGGAAAATTTTGCATATCAAGAACACAAAATTGACATATTCATAAGAAACATACATGGGGAAATTTAAATTATGATACATACCTGATCATGCTAGATCCCACCTATTATCATACAACCAAGCCCTCTAGATCATCTCTTATAATGATGGTCTCCATTAGTCTCTCGTGCTCTGTATCCGATAAGAAGTAGCGTACCTTCGATGAATTTCAGCTAGGCATTGTTCGTACCTGGAGGTTTGTACCAATGATTAAGTTGGTAAAGTGATACACACTTGCCCCTGGTTTGTAATCCCTGTAAAAATATCCACCCTTCTTTCTTGCATTGTTGTCATTTGTAAGGTATTCACCTTTAACAACCATAGACCCAATGGAGAAGTGGTTATTTTCATCATCAGTCATGGACATAATGAGGGTTTTCTTTCCCTCTATACAGCGTGCCAACCAGTAATCACCACCCTATTCACTATCTTTTGAGGAAACCACTGCGTATATATGTCCTGCATAGTATGATTGTAGGTATATGATCAAATATTTTCTGTGTGATACAAGGCCATTAATGTGAGTTTCAAGACTACGTAAATTTAACAAAAAAATGTTAAGGAAATGCATCATACCAGGTTGTACAAGGTCTGATACATGATCAAAATCTATAGAAATAGACGATTGTTTTTCTTCCAAGGGATTTAACTCAACAATTGGATGCTGATCAAGTGGAAGTGATATGTGATCCCATCCATCAACCAAATCCAATGATTCACACACATCCCAGTCACCATCACAACAAGGCAGCCAAAAACAAGCGAGTTTTCTGGTCAAAATTTCAAATACTGGGTTATCAGAACTTCGAACCAAATGAAAGCCACGAGTCCTAGGAACAATCTTGCATTCCCATGCATGTGAACGATCTATGTCTACCACCTCCCAAAAAAATATCTCCACATGTCTCTTTCTTGTGGATTCTACTCGCATAGCTGATTCCTCTCCCATTACTGACATGCACCACCTGACTATAGATTGAGCATTTCGAATAGTAGATATTGTAGATAATTTCAATTCCTCTCTTTGTAGGGCTGTTTTGACACATGCTCCGGCTCCATCATGCTCTCCTTTACCATGCCCAGTCTCAAAATAGTTCCACATATGTGGAACTTTGTAGTTTTTATGCAATGAACACAACCATTGAAATATGCGTGCATTTTTGAACTGACGAGCACATCCATCAGACCAAATCCAGTGTCGATCCATCTGTATGTTCATGCCCTTCAAATGATCATAAAACATGATGAATCAATGATGTACATAGTGGAATTCATGGCACCTATCATCACTTATGTAGAAGTGATATTCCTTTAGAATTTTTCTTTGCTCTTCACTACTATTTGGGCCATGCCTATATGTGATATGCACCATCAAGGAAACCTACTCAGAGTGATAATACTGACTTTGGATCTCATTTTGAGGTTGCAGAGTGTAGTTCTCGACAAAATCAACAACTAAAAGTATAGTACCACGAGGAAATGTATCACTGCATATTCTAAACTTCTCATCCTGCCATCGTGCCAAGTGGACATGTTGAACATATTGATGTGTCTTTTCAATAAATTCCTTGACGAAGACACTAAGTTGTACCTATTGACACAAAATGATCTCAATATCAGGTTTTTTTTGTAAGTAAGGAATGGAATGCAACTGTTTAAACATAAATTTATAGATAAATGCATGTACCTGAGATGTCACCAATTATATTTTTTTGCTTTCTTTCCCTGGGACTATTTCATAGCTGATATATTTGAAACTTTTCATGTCTGTAACCATATTCCCAAATTCATTGTCTCTAGTCTTGTACATACATTGGTTCAATAATTCCATTCCAGCACAGTTGGAGCAAGTTCCATCCAAACAGGATTTTGCATAGTAAGTTTACCCCTCAGGCCTATTGCACATGATACTATGAATGAATTCTCTTGATGAGGTCGGTGGTATTTTCAAGGAGCAATCCTGCACATGGTTAGTATGAAACACACGACGAACGTACAAAAATGTTTCATAGTAATATTCATATTCTACATGGTATCTACAACAACAAGTGTTACGAAGAGTATTTATTCTAACATACCAGGGCTTACATTTCTCAAAAGATCTTTGCCCCAAATTCAATTGTCTATGTTCATTCCTAAATTTCTCGTATAGTTCTGTCTGTGTTATATCAAGAAGATGCTTAATATGTGGTTCACGGTCCTTTGAACCCCTTCTCAGTTTTAGTACATCCTTCTGGTTTGAAGAAGGCCTTGTGTGATCATACCAAAAACTCTGCACTAGTCCCTTTACTGCATCAACTAGCTTCATGTCACGACGTGGCAACTGACCAATAAAGGCCCAAAAAGTTGTCTGGGTGGTTGTGTCAAGATGTTCTCTTCTAATAGAATACCTACGGAGGGTTTTTACATTCAAATTAACTAGTTTAGATGTAGGCTTGAGAAAATGAAGGGCCCTGGTGTTCTTATTACAATTGCTTGTGACAACACATAACGAGCCACATTGCGGTCCTTTGACCGTGTGTTCTTACCAATTTTACCAAAGGCATCTACTAAGCTTTTAACTATATGAGAACTTGGTCTAGAAGGCTTTATCATCTTTATCCCTAATGATTTCCTAACAATATTCATGCCCCTAGATTTTAACAATGATAAAAATAATCTACATTTATCTCTATCACATTTAGAAACAAAATATTTGTTTAGTATCTGTTGAGTTTGATAAGCAATACTATTCCATTCTCATCATTCTTATTACTTTAGTTTATGTATTTGTTCTTCTTAATTTGGTTTATTACATACATTCCCCCTTAAAGAAACGTCATCCTTAAGCTC
>LPNX010807415.1:55952-68384 GCA_001517045.1 Pseudotsuga menziesii
CTTATTTATCTTCTATCATTACTCCTCAACTCAAAAAACACACTCGTAGTGTTTCATCCATATCTCTTTCGTTTCTCAACCATTTTAAATTTGTTTTTTATGGTGCACTAAAGAACACCAACATCTACATGCTATAAAAAACCCATTTCGAAATAATTGCATTAAGACATCCAAACGCTGCACCCACAATTGACGTACCGTTTTCGAGGTTTGATCTCTTATATAATTTTAAAAAAATTAAAAAATATTATTTTTATTATTGAAAAAATAGTCGTGCACTAGTCCTATATGTTCTCTATATGTATACCGGTTTTTGTAAGTTTATTCCATCATTTAGACACTCAGACATTGCATCGACAAAAACATATACCTTATAATTTGTCCCAAAAATAAAAAGTGCGCATTACAATTTATCTAAATTTAGATAGTTAACAACATTTTCAATAGAAAAAAAATATATATTTGGAAAGGTCATTCAATTTCCTACATTTCTTGTTTTTTACTGATCGCAAGATTCATTGTGTAAGTGTCTCAAAATATCCATACAAGTTGATGGATGTCTGTTTTTTTAGTTTTGTATTGCATCTAATGCGGCAAAAGAGACCCTCAACTTCTTGCACACACCCTATATATATAATTGTTTTAATGTCTTTCATTTGGTATATGAATATAATAATGTGGTATATTATTAGGATGAGAGAGCCTTTTTATAGCCTAAGTGAAAGATATTTGTCACCTCTATTACATGATACATGATGACTCTAAATAAATATTAAAAAGAAACTTTATACAACCAAATTTAGGTTCCAAAAAAATTATTAAAAAAAAAATTATAAAACCAAGAATATGTCTAATCCAAATTTAAATTAATTAAATTGCAAAACATCTTCATATAAATGTATATCAAATTTCAATTTAAAATTCCATTCATTTCAAACCTAAATTTTTTTACTTATTGTTATCTCTCTTTATACTAGCACATATCCATCTTAAATTTGGCTCTAAAAGGATCAAGTACAAACCATTTTTAAAGAGATTTGTTTCATCTCTACCCTGAGTAGAGCTAGAGTTTACATACATACATACATACATACATACATACATACATACATACATACATACATACATACATACATACATATATATATATATATATATATATATATAACGAATTTTACAAAAGATAAAGAGGGGAAACTTTAGAAAAATGGAAAATTTGAAAAATATTTTTTCTTCAAGGAATTATAAAATTTTACCTTGACATTATACACCTCCAAGTATGGTTTCTTACAAATTATTTCAAAGAGTTTTGTTTCAGAGTGAAGTACATGTGTATTAAGTTTTAAATAAAGATATATAAATAGATGATACATCATTTGTTGAATTTCTTTATTAAAGTAATATTGGAAAATTCAACAAATGACTTATCACTTATTTAGATATCTTTATTTTAAACAAGTATTACTTTTAACAATTATGTGAATTATGTGTGCGTGCTTATATTTTGAATTGATAATAATTAAATTTAAATAGACATTTATGAAGGGATAGTCATCCTTATATGGATTGCACCAATCGAATGGCATGGTGGACTTTGTAATGGAGATTTCTCTTGAGTTTTTCTTTTGATTGTAATGCATGCTAGAAAGTGCACTCTTAAGTAAATAAAAGGTATTTTACACTCCAAAAGAAAACTCTTTGAAATAATTTGTAAGAAACCATACTTGGAGTCCTATAATGTCATGGTAAAAGTTTATAATTCATTGAAGAAATGATATGGTTCAAATTTTCCATCTTTCATAAGTTGCCAACTCTTTATCTTGTGTGTAATTCCTTATTTCTTTGTTATATATAAACACATAGGTCCATCTTCATTATATCTCTACCAAGAATAAAGATGAATTAAATATCTTAAAATGCAACCTTAACTCAACTTTAACATTGTAAAAAAAGTTTTTATTGTTGATAAAATTAAAATAAAATAAATCTATACTAATTATTATAACTTTAATATACTTTTCATTTTATTTCTGTTTTTATAATTTTATTATTATTATTTACAAATAAATTTTCATGTATAAAATTTTTAATTGAATAAATAAATTAGAACTTGAAACTATCTTAACAATCAATCTATTATATATTAACATTTCCATTCTACACCCACCGCAGCAAGACAAATCGTGGTGGGATTTGAAGTCGTGACCTCGAATTTACAATAAATGATTTCATAACAACTGAAATGAACCACACCAGTGTGAATATATTAACTTTTAATTAATTTACACTTTAAAAATAAATAATTATAAACTTGTTGGTTTCATTAAAAATAATTATCTACTAAAACTTCTAAATAATAATTAAAAATTTAGAATTTTTATTTCTAAGTCTTGATATTAAATAATATAATATTATTATAATATTTAAATATTTTGTATCATTTTAACATATATAATTATTTTATATAGTATATTTAAAAACATTGTAGAAAATGTAGATTATAATAAAGTACTTAAATAATTAAAAATTAGATTTTTTATTTATAATTTTTTATTTTAAATATAACTTTGTTATCTACATATTTACTGAACATTTTAATATTTTATATATTATTTTTAAATACATGGTAGAAAATGTAGCATATTAGGTTGTTGTACATTGTATGATTGTTATAATATGATGTAAATTTAGTTTGTTATAACATAAGAAAGTTTTAAAATTTGTATGTTTTAATAGTTTAATTTAACTTATAGGTATTAATGTGTGTTTAAATTAAAAATGAAAATGTATTTTAATCCGTCAATTGCATGATTTGTCACATTAAATATAACCATTAATTTTTTATCAAATTTACAAGTGGTTGGCATATCCTTTGGATGAACATAAAACAACATGCATAAAACATAAAACAAATTATATTTGAAATAGTTGGTTGAACTTTGTAATAATTAAATGAATGTCCTATTCTTATGACTCTGTTTATGCTGTAATAAAAATAAAGAACTATACGGTAAGTTTCTTTAAAGTGTAAGTTTCGTTAATGTGTTATGTAGAACTACTTAAATAGATTTGAATACTAATTTTTTCTTTATGTAAAGTTACTTTATAAAGAAATATATTAAAATATACTAAATAATTAATACCATTAAATAATTATAAAAATTTTAATTATTTAAAAAATATGATGAATTAGTTTTTACTTATTTGAAAAAATAATTATTTAATTTTTAATTATTAAAAAAAAAAATTGTTATCACATTTTTCAAAATAGATAAATGACGAATTCAGATATGTTAACATTTGAAACTTTTGATATTAAATATTATTATTATGTACTATTTAGTAAATATTTTAATATTTTGTATCATTTTATTACTCTGATTTGTATATTATTTTAAAATACAATGTAGAAAATGTTACATGTTAGTGTCTTCTCAAGAAAAAAAAATCGGCGTGTCTCATATTGTATGATTGTTACAATATGATATAAGTTTAGTTTGTTATAATATAATAAAGTTTAAAAATTGATTTTCTTTTAATATAGTTTATTTCAACACGCATAGAAATTAATTTGGACTTTTATTTAAAATAAAAATGTGTTTTTAATTCGTCAATTCTATGATTTGTCACATTAAATATAATTGTTACATGACTTTAAAATGCCGTTGCGTTTACGAAATGAATTAGTGTCTTATTGACCAAACTTTAACATCATTTCACGCGCGGCATATACAAACAGAAAGGTTATACTGTTTAGCCTGTCGTCGCTTACGTTAGCAAAAATAGTTTTAACATTTACTATATAAAATATTTTAAAAATTAATATATACACATATAATTATAATTGATTGATTTATTTATTGATGAGTAATGAACATTACAATCTGAACTTTGTGAGCAAGACAACTATGTCTTACCAGACATGTGATAAATTTAAATTTTTGTAATAGAAAACTAACCTATTACAATAATTGATAATTTTTATAAAATAAATATAAAACAAAATATAATGTACAAATGTAACAACTCTAAAAGTTTAATAATAAATTTTCTTTATGATGAAGGGTTTAGATCAATGTATGACTTAATATGGTTTCTCATAATTCTTAAGAATTATTGTAAAATTTACATTACTTTTTTATCCTTGGACTTTGTTTATAAAGGAAATTTTGTAAAACTAAATACTTAGCAATTCAAAAACTACGAAACATATAGCACTATATTGGTATACATGTTTACTAGAGTGGTATACATGTTTATTTGTTTCAAAGGTTAATGTGTCATGCTTGCTTGACATAAATTACAGTTTGTGTGATTATATTGTATCTTGTATGGCTTCATCATGTGTGCTTATCTTGTATCTTGTATGGCTTCATAATGTTTTTAATATTTTTTAGCCTTCTTCCTACAAACCCTATTTGGATGCCAGGGTTACAAGGCTAAAGGTCTTACTTAGCTTATTGTAAGCTAACACATTTTAATCCATTTATTAATGCAAGTTCCTCTCATGAAAGATTAGCCTCCCCCTCCTTGGGGACCTAACAACTGAACTAGCTAAGTGTATTAATGGAGGTTCCTCTCATGGAAGGTTAGCCTCCCCCTCCTTGGGGACCCTAACAACCGAATGAGCTAAGGGTGATAAGCACCAAGCGACAGAACAACGACTAAGGGGAACAACAGGTTTAAAAGAAAATAAAGGATGCTTGTCATTTGCTAATTATGTACTATACTTACCATTGGGTGAAGCTATATATATAATATGATAATGTTAAACAGATAATAAATTACAGATAAAAAAATAGAACAATATAGAACATGTTAACCTTCTAAGTGGACAAGCATCCAAAGAAGACCGTTCCTCCCAACCCTCTCGTGAAAGCAGCCATGGTTACTTGCTTTAGGACCCAAAGCCTGTTCACAAAGATACTGTGTAGAAGTCTATTCATTATTCTCTATAACTTAGCAGTCACATTTGTAGTCAACACTCTAGAAACTCACTTTAGCTTCCCCCTCATCGAATTCCCCTTATGTTCCTATCTTTTCAATTTCCAACAATCCACAAGGTTCTAATATCTAGAAAATGTAGTAAGCTTCCTGCTCCTTTGATCGATATATATGTGCTTTCCTAGGTATTTGGGTCAGTTTTGTAATTAAATGAGTCACCTTCTCAGTTCCTCCTTTCTTGGGAACATGTCCACAATTATAGAGAATTTGCCTCTTGCAACAACTAGAAAGGGAATGTTGTTTCTACCATATCATTCCTCCTAGCGAGTCGTTGAACAATCTTGAACATTCCTCTTTGGATAGGTGTCTCTTATTTTAATTATTTAATAACAAAATACCCAAATAGAGTCATATTTGACCATAATCAACAACATAAAACTTTATAGTAACTTTCACAGTAATGTTTTTCACAACATAAAATGTTTTTTTAATTCTAAGTGGATTACAAAAAAATATCATAGACACATTAGAGTGCTTATTTCTTCCTTTAAATCATAACCCATTTAAAATTACATATTAATTGATTTAGGATTGCATATAAATTAGCCAGTAATGATAGAAACTATGGGTAAAATTTGAAAGCTTACAATACTTTAGGTTCACTTTAAATTTTCATGGAAGGGTACTAAGTTATTTACTATGTACATTCTTTTAAATAAAAATATGTTTTTGTTAATCATATATTTCAATATAAAATATTTAAAATTTTAATGGTCGCTTATAACCAATGCAGGATTGTATACCAATTGGGAAATGGATAAGTGATGGATTGTTGGTGATGGCCACAACATCTGTCTTGGCATTGATCTGATCATGGGTGTAGAAAAGTATCTGTCCCTCCCATTGGATCTCCTCGATTTCCTTGCTGACATGGATATTTCTTCCCTTGTTAGTGCTCGCAACACTCTTCCAGGTCCTCATGACTACTTGTACTCTACTGATGATCTGGGTATCGGTGGTGAATGGAAAATTGCATGGGAGAACTTTACTAGCAGTGTGGAAAGGTGCGGCCTTCGTTTGGTTTCGGGGATGGACTCCCTTGTCTGGTCTCTAAACATGCAGAAGGGTATTATTATAGACAGTGTGGTATATGAATCCATTGTCTCATCATCTTGTCCCCCGCTTGGAAGCAAACTCTTTGATTTTATTTGGAATGGAACATTGCCAAAAAGGATCAGTTGCTTTGTTTGGCTGGATGTCTCAAATAAGTTTCTTACCTGGGACAACCTTCAAAGGAGGGGATGGATAGGTCCCTTATTATGTGCTCTCTGCTTATCAGATCAGGATTGCATAGGGCACCTCTTCTACTTCTGCCCGGTCTTGGCGGAACTTGCTCTCGATACTGAGTGAACAGTATCACTTGGAACCTATTTTTCAGTCTGTGTCTCAGCAGTAAGAAACAATAGTAAATAAAAACCTGTTATCATATTATCACATTCAAAGAATACAGTAAAAAATTGGTTACTTAGTAAATTTTTTCTCCTCTATTTATTTACTGCAAAAATATGGTACTGATAGTAATAATCGAAATAAGATCTAAATACCCATTTACTCATTCTGTAGTTACAATTTCATACAGAGGTAAAATAAATATTAACTTAATTTAACAATAACCTATGATATATTTAATTCACAAAAATTAAGCCAAAACGGTTGAACAATACAAGCCTTCTCTAATAATTGAAAATCACATTAGCAACACATATGTAATAACCAAAACATAAATTACAAAATACTGAGTTTCAAGTTTATCCAAGCCTTAAGCATAAGTTAAAAAACCCTGAACTGAGTCATATCAGTTACGAACGTATGGCCTTTTACATCACAAAGTCAAGGCTTGAAAGCTTGTAAGAAAAATAACATCAGTATAAATAAAATCTACAACAGAGACGGCAGTTGTCTCGGCTATGAAATCCCTAACCCTTCTTTTCTAAAACAACCACTAGGGCTTCATAAAAACTGAACCCAACATCATGTATCAGCCCCTAGCCTTTTCAAGATTTTACAACACAGTTTATTATAGTCGAGCTGAAAGCCAACAAATAACCCAATGAACTCCATTATTTAAAAATCAACACCATACACCACTGTAGGAGAACCTTAGTGAAACCGAGGCTTACCGGAAGAGTCGCTTTGGTGGAGCCTTGTCGCTTTGTATATTTCAACTCAGAATCTTTCATTTGGATGGGAGCCTATGAACAGGAAAGAACCACAGTTATTTTAAAACCCTATGTAGTGAAATAATAAACTTTAAATAATGTAAAATTGGATAAAAACTGAAGGATTTATACCTGGGTTTAATTCTTTAACATTGATGTGATTAAGACAATTATTTCAAAACCCTAGCCACCATTTTCAAATACAACAAGCTCCATGAAGTATTGTCAGAAGAAGAAACAAAACGATTAGAGTTCCAGATTGAACTCCCCAAACCATGACAGAGCAGGATCAAATGCCACACCGAGAGTTGACAATAAGAACTGTTATCCCCTAGTCCAACAAGACTACACTACGACAACCCAAGAGCCATGCTCACTTCCACAGCTCACCAAAGCACCATGGATTAACTAAACCACTCGCAGAGGCAATGTAACGATAGAAGCATCGTTGTTGCAGAGTTGAGCAATGACAACGAAGGGTATATCCACAGAACAAAGGCAATTCCCCAAGTGCAACTCTTTACGTAGTTTAAAGAAAACTAGTGACGAGGAAGTTCACTATAAGATCCCCCTCTCACCTTGAAGACCTAAGAGCGACTACGACTCGTAAAAATAGAAATGAATCATAAATACATCCATGAGGAATAGAAAACCCTCACCACAGGGAGGTTACTCCCACTACAAGTTAATCAAATGCACTTAAGACATTCTAACATTATTACAACAATGAAGAACATTATATGTATGGTAGGGATATACATTTGAGATATGTATTAGTTGTAGAGCATGTAATGTTACCTACAATCATGGGACATCACATGGTGAAACAATCGCATACATACATATATATATATTATATATAGAACATTACATATATAATAATGAAGAATATATATATATATATATATATATATATATATATATATATATATGAGTAGAGCATATAATGTTACAACATTTCATGGTAATGCAAACCTCCTACCTACCTACATTATATTATAATGTTACATAGAATGGTGAGACGAACCTCACACACATATATGTATTGTATGGAAAATAGTATATATATATATATATATATATATATATATATGTTGGAGACATATATATTTGTGATATAGATTGTATGTAGAACATACATGGCGAAGCAAACCACATACGTACATATATCATATATATGTAGAGCACACATACAATAATGTAGCACTTATAATGAAACTAATTTCTCCTATATAAACATATTACTGGAAGTAAGAAATTCTATATACACACATATATTCCGCTAACAAGAGGAATTTCATTTATGAGAAATGCTATATTAATAATAGAGATGCAATCATAAATGAAAATAAGATAATGGAAAACATGAGGTATGACCTCGCATGGGGTATGAATGATCACATGAGCAGTGCATCATGCGGTAGTTGGAATTCTTTATATCACTATGCCTTGATTAGTGGCGGAAAATTATGAACGCTAATTGAGCTTACCTCAATTATAGCATTTAATTAGTGAAGGCATTATTGGTGGCTGGCCTGAATAAATTATTTAAGGGAACGTTATACCAGCCAATTAGTGGGCAATGTTGAATACCATTAATTCATTTCCTGATTTCTGATTTTCAGCCATTTATAGATTACCCGGATTCACAGCCATTGAGTATGCTGAAATCCCTGAATTTTTTTGGTATGACTACTAACGTTCAGCAGTTATTATAACTACTGGATTCACGGCCATTGATGGAGGGTAAATCATGATGGCTATGAAAAGAACTGTTGGGATTTTTACCTTTATATAAGGGTGGCTTCGAATCGTTGAGGGGGTGTGGAGAAAATGGAAAGAAAAAGGATCCCTATTTTTTTATAAAGGATCTCTGGGTGTTACAAGGGGATCTCTACGCTCTCGATCAGTGACGATATCTGATCCTTTTTTATATAAACAATAGGTCTTAGCGTTTGATGGGAAAAAATGAGAGAGGAGGACGAAGGAAGATGCATAAGGTGTGGAGAAATACAGAGTTGATCGGCAAAACCCTACAAAGTATGGCGTTGTTTTAGATCTGCGATTCCTAGTTTAGGTGTCTGTCGGTTTTTTAATCGTAAGAATAAAGGTATGGAGCATGATCCCCATTTCTTGCATCTTGAATTGGGAAAATAATCTCAGGAATGGACTATTTTCGCCTTCTGATAGCGATGGTATTTAGTGTAATCTATCCCTGATACCTCAATGCTGTTACGTGTGAACAAAGGGGTAATATTTTTTCTTTTCTTCACTGTTACTACAAAATGAGTCAAACCTGTTAGTGTGAGACTTGGCTTAGCATTACAGTATAAATCAAAATTGATGATGTCAAGATCACCCATGCTGTAAAATCGATCATTCAACAAATTTACATCCTATTCATCTGAAACCGAACATGCCATTCACATCCAATCCACTAGGATTTTCTATTGATTACATAACCCAACATGAATACTATGCCCACTAGCTTTACTTAAAGGCAGAATACATAGGTACAACTTTTAGGCTGTCATTTGATAACACGCTCAAACTTTCTTTTAACCACAGTGTTACATACATTAACTTCGACTAACATGTGTCTCTTATGGAGTTTAAATCTGCTATTCGGATGGTTAATCTTAGCCATAAGGCCCTCATCATCAAAGGTACTTAGTTATAGGACTACCATCCTTTAAGTAAACTACTCTATTTCATGAACTATTCATTGTTTGCTTTCAATTAATTCATATCAGTAACATATTTGCAGGATACTTAATCCAGTTGATGACAATTTCTTAAATGTAATCACCTTAAAATTTTATTCATAACTATAAGCAATTCATCATCATAATGCTTCAAAAACATCCAAATGCGCAGCAAGAAATTCATCATGATAACAATAACATTCCTTATCATTATTTCTAAGGGAATTAGTCAACGTGCAAACAAAATGCTAAGTACGTAAGCAGTTTAAGGGAAAAATGAGACATTTAGACATAAACAAAAGAACACCCAATATACGTGGTTCACCCCAAACTCAGGGTTACGTCCACCAAACAGTCGGCTCATGTGATTTTATTTATTAAAAACCATTACAATTTGCAACATCATGGTTGCCATATTTTCTCTCCTTTATCCTTTTGGACTCTCTCACCGAGAGTACTTCTGAACATAAACTAGAAAATCAGATAGCTCTATTGCCAGCTCCTGATACAACACAATAACAAACAAATTTATGTAACCAAGTTTTTTAAACTCAAGACTAAATTCAAGATTGGAGCCTTTCCTTTGTTTTCAGTTTTACCCCCTTTTTATAATGTCACTAGCCTACAAAGAGCTAGGGTTGTTCTTTAAAGAGATCACTACCGGTACCATGGAGAAAACATTTCCATACCTTTATACTATCCATCTCTATATCTATTTACCATGTTTTTGGGATATTTCAATGTTAGGATAATTCCATGTAAGGATGATTATTTGTACTTATTCTCTTACTAGGCTACATATATCCAGTGTTTCACTTATATAACTCCGAGCAAAATGCCTAACTCACCAAGTTTAAAGATATGAGCATTAGCTTCATGTTCCCACACATAACCAAACACTGGAATAAAAATGATACAACCAAACAAAGGTTGCGGCCCTATTCCCTCGGACTCGTTAAAACTTGAGCATAGGAACAAACAGACGTTATAATAAAAGAAACAAACATGCATATCGGTCAATCAATAGTGCCCGTAGAAGGTGTTCACTATTTGTATTTCAAGTCAACAACTAAACACGCCACCCAAGGTATATTATTTTATCAGATCCTATACCACATTCAGACCTATTAAAACATGTAAGTTAGGTAACTCATAGGTGTGGAACTAAGCGGTGACTGCGTCATATTTACGATCCATAACCAATGTCGGTTATGTGATGTGTGAGCTTGGATATGCAGACCAGAAACAATAAAGGCAGATCACAGATCATAGATCTACAACCAAAACAGATGTTGATAGCTTTAAATCACCACTGAAACAGCTCACATCTAAAGAAATCAAGGCTCCAAATGAGGCCTGAGCTACGAGGAAAAAAATAAAACACATTTCATGCACATGCAGGTTGGGGCTGATTTGGCAAAGGGGGCAACTTCAGATCGGTAACTGAAAATCATCAACTCTGTTGAAACCCTAAGCCAAACAAGCTTGGCTTTCCATAAAAGAAAATAGGGTAAGCGGGATAAATGAGGAGTGGATTGGGCATAACCCTGCGCAGAGGATTCAATCAAACTCGTTATACTACGTGAACCATCAGACCGGGTATTCCAGCGCTGCATAGGTTTACCTTTATCTCATATACATGGAAGCACAAATATAAATCCTGGATTAAAACAGCATAGAGGACAACCCCCTAATCTATCCGGTAAACTAATAGTAAAAAAATTTGGAGACTCAAAATGCAACGTGTGCATGATGGGAAATTTTTACCTCAGTATGTGGTGCTTTGAATTCGAACTGCTGAACCCAATGGAACGCCTGATCTGAGACTTCCGTGGCAACCAGAAAGTATGGAGTCCTTGCTCCAGAAGTTTTTCCTATTGATTTTTCCGAGGTGGAGGCAAGTGCTTTTCTCTGGAGCCGCGCTCTACCTCTTTCCTGACAGTCGTCTCCATAACACTGTCTCTCCACTGCTGAGTCCCCACTCACAGGAGAAACCGCCGGCTCCAACTAATATCTTAAACGTTAGATGCTATACGCAGTCCAAAATGATGTCCAGAGCATATGGCTTCGGACATACTGGGAAGAATGTAATTGCCAAGGGGCAGGGTGAGTATATCTGCTGAGGTCCCCTCCCTTTTATAATCCAGGGATCTTCCCCTCCTTCTAAAATAAAGGCCAATCTTTTCCTCCTAATGTGCGCTAAATTTCTGCAATCACAGCGCTAACTTATTGGAGTAACGGTAAATACTATGGAAGTCGCTATTATGGGGGAGGCGTTAAATTGAAAGATTCCTTCCTTTCATTATGCTGAAATCGATCTCCCTCCCAAAATCCACGCTGTGGGAAAGTTAATGCCCTGAACCGGCCTGCTAATACTATTTTTATTTTTGCCTCTTCTTTTTTTCTTGCTAACCAGGGTAAGTTTCTTTCTAAAATCCTATGGAATCTAAGGCATGTTTTTTCGAGGGGGTAAAGCCAAAATAAAGATACCCTAATGCAAGGCTAATTCCCCCTTTCCCAAAACAAAACTCAACTGAAAGGATACGTGGTCTTCGAAGGAGACA
>LPNX010807415.1:83405-94636 GCA_001517045.1 Pseudotsuga menziesii
AGTGCTTAACTAAGGCAATCCCTAACTATAAAAGAACTTGTTAGCTTAGCTAAAACATTGAAATCTCTATTAAACCTCTTGTTTAAATTCTATATAAAATTATAAGATCATTAAAGAAATGCTAAATATTTACCGATCATGCATTCTACATAACACTAATTAAAACTATATCTATGTAATATGATATTGTTTCCAATTAAAAGAAAATATAGTTTACAATTTCTAGAATGGAAAACTGTTGCATGTAGTAGAATTCATTTTAACTTATAACTATAGAAGATAAAACTTTCCTACTTATTTTTGAAAAATAATAATCATTCATCTATAAAATATTTCAGACATAAACATAATATTGAATTTAAGTTAAATAACTAAACAATATAGAACATGTTAAGCTCAGAATGGGACAAACATCCAAAGAAGACTGTTCCTCCCAACTGTCTCTTGAAAGCAGCCAAGATTACTTGCTTTAGGACCCTCGAGCATGTTCACTGAACCACCAGGACAAATATACTGTTTAGAATCCTATTCAGTACTCTCTGTAACTTAGCAGTCACACTTGTAGTAAAAAAACTCTTAGCAATTCACTCTAGCTTTCCCCTCATCAAATTTCCTCTTGTGTGCCTAACTTTTCAGTTTCCAGCAAATCCACAAGTTCTAATCTCTAGAATTTAGTGATCCTCCTTCTCATTCGATGGTATATCTAAGCTTTCATAGGTATTTGGGTTAGTTTTGCAATTGAATGAGCCACCTACTCAGTTCCTCCTTTCTTGGGAACATGACCACAATTATAGGGAAGTTGCCTCCTGCAATAGCTATAAAGTGAATGTTGTTGGTGTTATTTGTCATTTTTTCCTTCTACAGCAGATCATTCCTCCTAGTGGGTCAGTGAACACTCTTCAACCGTCCTCTTTGGATAGGTGTCTCTTCTTTTAATTATTAAATAATAAAATATTTTAATTACAGTCATCTTTGACCATCCTTGGTCAACAACATAAGACTTTACAATAACTTTTAAAGTAATATCTTTTCACAAAAATAAAATGTTTTTAGTTCTAGGTAGGCTACATGATAATTTTGAAGGTTCACATATGCATTTGGTACAGTAAGATAACGTGAAACCCTTTGGCTGGAAGGAAGTTCTACGAATCTCAATGAGATCCCTTTGGATGGATGGAAGCTCCACCACCCTAATAGAGGCTGGAAGTGTATATTTGATGCAATTAACAATGCTCAACATCTTACTTACATTATTGAATGGTCTTCTTACATAGATATCACCTTAATTAGGGACTCCAATATGCTGAAGGATGGTAGTGATGAGACCTTAGGTCAATTTTTGCAGACATGGTTCCTACATTATATTTATGTCATTTGATATTATTTATGTGTCAGTCAAAGATTTTGTAGAAAACAAGGTAACAAAATGACACTCACAATATCATATGATTGGAGAGTTTTCCTAGTGCTGCAAGAATCTCACTGTCTAGGTAACTTTCCAGGACATACCTACACAACAGATATCACCAACCATCATATTATAGATTAAAATGGTGGCAAGTGAACATGTTATATATGTCTTCAGAGTAATTAATCACCTACAATGCTTATAACTTAGTTAGTAATTGCTAGTGGAATCAAGTTGTGCAAGCTGTTGTCATGAAGAGCTCCGTTCTTCATTACAAAACCATTTACATACATGGTCATTCAGCTCCATACACATACATCCTACACACTAATAATAGATAACTTATTAATCACGCTAACACTTCTTCCAAAGGGAGATGCTAGTTTTTAAAAGAAGATTCATAGACATAGATCTCCCGCCTCTAATCAGTAAAAGGAACTATGGATGGACTTAATACAAAGAGAAAATGCATGCAATCTCTGCAAATTTTGTAGTTCCCTATTGCTAGAGGATATTGCGCCACCAAAGGTTCATCTAAACAAAATTATTGTTCAACAAGATATTAAAACCCCAACAGGAAAAAAAGTGAAAAATCAACCATATGTTGAGTTGCACTAAAATTTCAGAAGAAAAATAAGTATAAAGTCACTAGGGTGCATATACATTAAATTGCTGTCCACCAATACATTAACCCAAATCAATATAAAACAAAGAATGCATTTTATGGCAGCATATTGAATACCTTTAGAAAATAATAGCTTACATTCATGGTGTTATATTGTTATAGAAAGATCAAACCCAATTATTGCTTAAAAAAATGCATACATTTATATTAATGTAGAAGCGAATTCCATCTACAAAAGATAATGCCAAATGTTAAAAATGAATCCAAAATCCAGTGCACTGTTGTGGAGGAAGAGATGACAATACAAACAATATAGGATTATGCTCAAGATGAAAAAACTAACCAGAAATGGCCGATGTTAGTGCACCATTTCCAATAACCATACATGTGAAAGTAAAACCACGATTAGAATGCAATTTGTAACTTTCCATTATGTTCAAGAATCTTTTTTAACCTTAAACCATGCCTTGTCTCGGGAGAATATTTAAATTTGTAGGTGGTGATTTTTTCATCAACGATCTAGCAAATTGAGCCGCAAGTCTAATATAGAATTCCTACATAATAAAGAATATAATGAAAATGTTGCGCCTACTTTATCATGCAAAATTACAGGCATTTCTAGAAAGTAAAAGGGCCAATTTATCATGCAAAGAAACAATTTGCTGAGTCTTTTATGTTTTTAAAACAACGAACAAGCAATCTATATGCAAAATAAAATCTTTCTCCATTATCGAAGCTTAAAATTGAAAGTAATTGGAGTTTTAGGTTTCCAAAAAGTTACCCTCCTCATTATCATGAACTCTTAGCGTTATAAAAAACATATACACATGATCAAAGTGAACAAGGTCAAACTCCAAAAGATAAGGACAAAACATCAAAATTCTGTTCATTGGTCTAATATGGTTGAATGTGTTCTACGCAGGTGCGTTTGTAAACATATAGGGGAGAGATACTAAAATCATCGTAGACAACACCAAGGTTTGGAAAAGGTTAAAATAGTCATCCTGTAGAAACATAAATGACAATAGATGATCTATGTATGTGTTATTACTAAATTCTCCAATAAGCAAACAAATTAATTCTGTCACAAGCCCATAAAATCGATAATATATATATATATATATATATATATATATATATTTGCTTTACTTATTTATTATCTTCAACTTGTTGCGACATGACTCTATTGGACGTAATATATTATATTCATTGTTACATATTTTTATTCACATTTATGTATAAGTTTAACTTGACATGTGAATGTTTTGATGACACGTTGAGTTCTTTTGTTGGTGTGGGCTCTAATTGTAGCAATGACTTTGTCACAACCTCGCCAAGGTGATGTTCAAGTATTTATTATTGTAAAGGCTTAATTACTTAGGAACTAAGCCTAAAAATATGGCTTAGTCCTAGCTATGATTATTAGTTTTGAACTAGAATTATAATTAGATCCACCATTTGTTTGACATTGTTTGGAAAAGGTGGTTGCATAATGCTTAAATGGCTTGATGTTGGAAGGCTTGTAGCACCATAAGACTTGGACAAAGGTTTAATGCCTAGCCCGCAGGATTACATATCGTGTGTTATAAATTATAACATAAGGTTTGAATATGTTCATATGCTGGGGGAGACACAAATGGATGTCAGCAAAGGAGGTATAAATTGCTTCTATTAAAGTTTTAATTTCTTATCCATAGCTGCCAGTTGACAGCAAGCCAAGCGCATTCAATGACATGAATTGATGACATGCATGATGGTCAGAGCTCGATCTCGAGCCTCCACTTGTCATGATATGGTTCAAGGGTTTTTTTGTAGTGTTTAATGTGTATTTATGTTGATGTGAGGGTTTCCCTGCATTCATTTGGTTTGTTTGAGTTTTCTTGATGTTGCTCTTCTCCTCCATGGCCATGCTACAATAGCCTTTACCCTTCATGGTATGGTAATGAAAATTTAGCACTATGTTTGAAATATTGAGTTGTTTGGGAGTTTTTATTAATGAAATAAAGGCAATGTGGTCAACATTATAGCCTCAACCATTCTTTGTTTTTTTTTAGGTTTAAGAAGAAATCTAGTAGCCCTCTTTTGAGTTGGTAGAGGATTTGCAAGATGAATATTTAAATGAAATGGGTAGGAATAAATTCTTCCCTCAATACTCTAAAAATTCAATTTTAAGGTTGTAATTGTTGAATGTGGAGTTTAAATTAATGCTTCAGTTGTTGTGCAGGAAGAGGAGGAAGGGATAGCTAGGAGGAGCTGACCCTTGGGCCTCTACATGACTTCATGAGGTAAGTTCTTCCTCACTAGTTATTTTCAATAAGGTTTACATTTATAAATTTGAGTTGTTCTAACTCTGTCATTTATTGGCAGATGAAGTCACAGTATGTGTGAAGGCTATGGAATAATTCATCTTCACCTTCACAACCCAAACTTAAAATGCAGGTAACGACTGTGATTGAGTTTTTCTTACGTTTCAATATGTTATACTTTTAATAAGTCGTAGATTAATGTTGCTTGCATGTGAAAGTAGGTCACTAAGCATGTCCTAGCGAGAGCGGCAACAAGGTCACCTCCTTTTAGGTCTCCTTCTCTATTCAGAGGTGAGGAATTTTCTCACTCTCTTAAATAGGAAGAATGCATCAATTACTTCTGGTCATTATAATTATACTAATGCCACCAAGTTTTGTGCATGTAATTACCGGCTTATCTTGGCTTGTAGATTGTACCTATGGATTGTCTATCAGTCATAAGGTAAGACTATTTGATAGGTTTGGGGTTAAGATGGTTTTCCCATTCGATTTGGTTCATGGTTTCTATGGAGGGATAGGGATTTTACAGTCGCATTAAAGATAAGTTCTATTTAAAAAAAATCATAACCCATACTAGGTCTGTACTTAGATGTGTTGTTTAGTTTACAAAGTAGGCTTCGCAACCTCTCATACTATGAAATTAATTGATTTTATAATGGTTTTTCTGTTTGAATAAAATGGTTTTCATCCAATATGTTTAAGGCCCAATTTGTAAAATTAATTGATTGTAATTATTATTTGGAAGCTTTTTTTTAAATAAAATGATTGTTGCTTATACTTAGATATTGTGACTTTGTTATGGTTTTAACTCTATCCAGATCAATCTATTCTTGGGTATGGATGCCCGCAAACAGAGACTGTATTGTGTATTTGATTAGGTTTTTAAAACCTATAGATGTGATTTGTCATTTCTAAATCTTACTGAGAATTTTGATTAACATATTGATTGGGAAATAGAATTGTTATGTGTTTTAGATAGATTTGATTATTTTTTGTGTTTGGAGCTTAGATCTATGAGTTGGGAATTGATAATTATCGTGTAAATGATTACTTTGTTCGATTAACTGTTATCCCGTCATTCACTTTCTTTTGGTTTGTTAATATGTTTAAATATTTCCTAAACATGGTATGAATACCCAAAAAGAAACATAGACTGTATACTTGATTATATTCTTGAAACTTATGGATGGGATTTGTCGATTTGTTGTTTTTTCTGGTTATTCGATATGATCTTGGTTATAGATGATTTTGGGGGCTCACATCTATGAGTTGGGATATTGTTTTCTTATATTTGTTAATTGAGTAGTTAGCTTACTCGTGATCATTTCGTTCAGTCCCTTTTAGTTATTAAGATATTTAGATATGTCCTGAATCGGTATGAATACCCAAGTTAGATATTAGGTTTAGTAATATATACGTTATAATTTTAAAATAGAGATATACTCTGTGTGGATACATTTGGCTCCTAGGGAAATGCAATTGGTTTACACTTTCTTATATCTATGTAGTAATTTCGATAATTAATCAATTTTAAATAAACATTAGCAAGGTAATGTACATGTACTTAGAATATACATAAGATATGCAGTTTCCTACATTATGTATATAATTAACAGTTTATACTAAGAACATAGTTTGAAAGATATAAAAAGATTAGGAACATATGCATAGCATAATTCTTCAATTTAAAATGCATTTAGAATTCACATCTACACTCATATTATAACTATACGTACTAAAAGATTAATAAATTTAGTAAGGAACCTATCACCACTATTAGGAAATTAGAATTGAATCTGTCGTTCCTCCCAACCAATTGCTAGAGCAACGAAGTCTTACTCGCTCCAGAATTTCTTACTTGCTCGAGAACCATCGAGATTATTTGTTGACCCAGAAGGAAAAAAATTGATTAATGTGCCATATCTTGGCATCAAGAGATTATAATTTCCCCATCCATCTCCAACCTCCTGCTTATTCAATGGAAAGATTATTTTATAGTATTTTTTCTAAAACTTGATCATGTATGATCCTCCTTCTCTTTAGCACTCTGCAAGGAGTCTTGACTTTATTTTGGGGAATATGCCTATTGTATCACTTGAGTTTTCACTCATCAACTTTCACCATTTGTCATTTCCCCTTGTGGGTTAGCAAAAATTCTTTCAACAACTACTTCAGTTTTTTTTCCTCCCAGTCTTTTAATTATTCAATAATAATAATAATCCATTTACATTCATTTTGACTTTATTGTCAAAATATAAGAAAATAAATATTCCAAATAAAATATAATTAACAATTGTTTTAGTGGATTACAAATTCACTCATAAACAACTCTAAGAATAAATAGCAGAAAGTGTGACCCAAACATTGTCATTTGAGATTCTTATAACCCAAGGCACCCTGTAACTTTAAATGAAAACAAAACACCTTGTACATATCACACAATGATGATGATTTTACTGAGTATATCGAGCAAGTTGGCACTTGATTTTTTCTTTATTCTAAGAAAACGAACCAAATAAAAATGAAGAAACCCACTATGAGAGAAAGAACCAGATAAAAAAGAAATCTTAGTCCAAGCTCTACTCTCATTCATGGTAGAATATCCTCTTCTAGAATAGAGTCATCGTCTCACCACAGATGATTCATAACAAATAACACTATTTCACCAAATAGAGATGTAAATATTAGCGATTCAACTTTGAAGATTTCGAAACTAAGGGTGAGGGGAGGAGCACCCATTTGGGCGCTAGGCTTGGTGAGATGGTTGTTGAACCATTGAATGCAACTCCTTCTATGAGGGGATGTTGACAGAATGATAGAGAGGAAAACATGCATCGCAACTTCACGACCATATTGTTATCTCTAAACTCCGCTAAAAAATCAGTGGGACATGGTAAATTTGACGTAAAGAGTGAGGATGCACGTGGAAAGATTCAATTAGTTTAATAAATGAAGAATTTGTTATTACGTACATATATCTTAGAATTTTGGGGTGGACTATCATCTATGATTTTTCATCTACGAATGACAATGAGACAAGTGTATTGTCCATATTGATTCTATAGGCGTCGTCTAATATTAAACGAGAATGAGAAAAGTGTACTCTCGAGATTGATTCTATGAGAATTGTCCAAAATTAATAATTAATAATTCCAAAAAAATAAAAAATAAATAACTTAATTAACATGTGATAAGTACAATTAGTGATAGTTGTAAAAATTAAAATCAATCTTCAACTATTCGATTATTAGATACAAATATGAGCTTAACTCCATGGATTATTAGATACAACTATTAGCTTAACTCCAATGGTTCTAGAACTATTAGCTTAACTTCAACTTTAATAACAGTTATATTGGATAACTATTAGCTTAACTATTAGATACAACTATTGGCTTAACACCAATGATTCTACAACTATTAGCTTCACTTCAACTCTAATCTCTAAAGGCTTACTCCAACTGCATTTGGAATCTAGGAGTCTATCTAATGTGCAATCATGTAAGAGTCAAACTCCTAATAAAATTATTTGAATTCCTAATAAACTCCTCCAAACTCCTAATAAACGCATGCATATCCTAGTAGGGCATGTTTAGGTAAGATGCCCTCATACCCAGAGCCCATACTATACACCCTCTAATCACTACCTTCTCAAAATAATCTACAAGGACAAGAGACCTAATTCTATTTCTATTATCATCGGTGTTTGATTAATTCAATTCCCAAGCAATATACATGTGTTCAATAATGAGTTATTTGCAGCTTCCTAGCAATCGTATTCGGATGATTTCAACAAAGGATGCAACAATTATCATGTTGTCTTTTCGAGGTACCTCTACATCGACACTGCTAAAGAATGTGATACATATACCCTATATCGAACTCAACCCCTTTACATGTCCCTCCAAAACATCAATGCTCTCATCAACATAGAGCCGACCCTCATAACATCCTTGAGTAATCTGTCAGTGGTAAAGGATTATTCAAACTCTCTACCCCTAGATAAAGCAATCCTCATTCCAATTCACTGCAAATGTTTGGTCAATTTCTCGCACGAAAACCTCACATACATTAAGTAGTTGTGGCAGCTTATGTGTTTTGATATTAAAATACGTTGAGAGTTAAGAAAATTTTATGGGATATTCAGTATTGATATTAATATTCAGCAACTCAATCAAACCAAGCAATATATTTACCATAAATGCGTTCACTTAGGGAACCTCCAGACATGTGTTCATAAATTAGCATAAGATCCATGCACTCATTACAATAGTTCCGTAGAGATACCAAGTGTTTATGGTGGAATTTAGAAAGAAGATCAACCTATTTACGATGTGGAACTACTTAGATGAATTTTATTACACAACATACCATTTTTTTTTTTGAGTTTTAGATGCCAGTATAGACAGATAAAAAAAATTCGCATTATATTACATTCATTCACAATCTCAGAATTCCCTCATTGAAGAATGGATGAACTCCTTTGGAGAGCAATGATATCACTTTTACTGCTACGCAATCTCCTTCCCCCAACATAGAAAATAAAATTGATCCACATCCAACTTGCCCAATCTTTGCACTAAACTTTTGAGTGGCTTCCATCATTTATTGTTGAGAAAAGACAAGAGTCATCGTCGGATTTGAAACCATAATCATCAAGTGAATCACAAAATATGGAATATCAGTCTTAGGTAGTCTATGAAATATGGAATAACAGTCTTAGGTAGTCCATGATATGTCATATCATCATATCACAATATAAATTCAAGTTATTTCTTATCACCATATTCCAAAAAAATTTAGTTACTTCTCAACATTCATTTACATGACGTTTTGTTCTTGATTTCTTCCAATATGCAGCAATATATACCATTAATGTTAAATGTTAAATTTATTATTAAAGATGAGGGAATTTATTCCGAGTACAACCTTATTTTTCTATTTTCTTAGATTTGACATAACCATAAAAGCACTTAATTTGGGATTGGTGATAAGTACCATTGAATTATTTGTTATTTATGTATTCATTTATCAATTCCTATTATCTATTTATCAATCGTCATATTTTTTTTTATTCTTTTTTTGTTATATGCCATGAATTGTTAGTTACAGTGCTATATGTTAGAATTTTGGGGTGGACTAGTATATATGATTTTTCATTTATGGATGAGAATGAGACAAGTGTGTTGTCCAGATTCTATGGGCTTGATTAATGTTACATACAATTATTTAATTATTAGATACAACTATGAGCTTAATTCCATTGATGATACAACTATTAGCTTAACTTCAACTCCAATCATGACTTATACATGAACTGCACTTCCTAATATATTAATTTTTCAATTAACTATTAGGTACAAATATTAGCTTAACTTCAACTCTTCTCGCGGTTATATTGGATAACTATTAGATATAACTATTAGCTTAACTCCAATGGTTTTACAACTATTAGTTTAAATTCAACTCTAACTAATTGTGGTTATATTTACGTCGATAGATGTTTTTATTTGAGATTTTGGGTGGAATATGGCCTATGCTTTTTCATCTACCGATGAGCATGAGACATGTGTACTTTTGATATTGATTCTATGGAAGTCATTCAAAATTCGAAATAGACAATTATAAAAAAAAGAAATATAAAAAATAACTAGGAGCTAGCTGATGAATGGATAATTGGTAGCAATGCATGGATAACTCATAGTTGATGAATAGATAACCAACACTTCATAGCATATAACTAGAAGAATGTAGGTGATAACATGAAGAATGTCAGTGATAACTTGTAGCTAGGCATGGATAAGCATCGATAATTCACACTAGAACCTATATAACTAGAAGAATATGAGGAATAAAAAAATATTTTCAAATTGTTTTCCATTCCATAACTATCTCTAAACTATGTGATTCCTATCGACGTGATCAAACCACAAACTATGTGGATGTGCTAGTGGACTAGCATAGACCCAAATCCTAGACTCTATCAAGCACCGAGAGGGATCAAATCTTTCGAGGTAAAAAAATCTATCAACTTTGGTGTGTCCTATATATAGCCATTGATTTGATTCAAACTAAAAGAAACATATTTTTATTTAAGGTGGGCAAACAATATTTTTTAATTTTTAGGAAAGAACATTACAACATCTTCCCCATACAAGGTTTTAAAACCATGTGCAAGGCCCTCCTAAAACCATGGGTTGTTTAGGAGTATTGTACATGGTCTTAAAACCATTTGCAAGGCCCTCCTAAACCATGTACAATAAAACCATGGGTTGTTTAGAAGGCCTTGCACATGGTTTTAAACTATTTGCAAGGCCCTCCTAAACCATGTACAATAAAACCATAGGTTTTTTAGGAGCTCTTGCAACATTGGTTTTTGAGGATAATTTATTTATTTTTATTATTATTTTGTTGCATAGGAACATTATAACATCTCCCCCATATTGTGTTGTTTTTTTATCGACATTTTTTTTCCAAGATAATTAAATATTTAATTCTTTATTTTTTTAGGTATGAACATTACAACATACCCCCCATATTAGGTTGTTTTAATGGTTGACATTTATTTTGGCAGATAATTAAACTTTTATTTATTATTATTTTGTGAGTAACAAATGTTACAAGATCCACAAATGTTACAAGATCTCCCTCATACACCTCTCAGCGCAATAACTACCAACGTAGATCCAAATCCTAGGCTTTATCAAGCGCCAAGAGAGATCAAATCTATCGAGGTGCAAACCTCTTCTTAGTCATTGCACTTAATCAACTATCAACTTTGGTGTGTCCTATTTATATCTATTGATTTGATTCAAACCAAAAGACACATCTTTTTATTTAAGATCTACATATTTTATTTTTATTATTAATATGTAATATTATTTAGGGACAA
>LPNX010807453.1:0-19422 GCA_001517045.1 Pseudotsuga menziesii
TGTTTGCTTGTGTTGGGCGTGGACCCTGAAGCACATGATTGATGAGATGTTTTGTGTTGAGCGAGGATCTCTGGACCACATGGGTAAATTGATGTTTTGTGTTGAGCATGAAGCTCTCTAACACATGAAAAGATAATTTGGAAGTGTTGGGCATAAGCCCTGGAGCCTTCCATGTTGATGTTGAGCATAAGCTATGGAACATAGGATCCTTGGCCATTGTATCCCTAGGTGTATCCTACAAGTATAACCTAGCATTATTGTTGAGCGAAGAGCTTTGGAATTGCACTAAGTTTGTAACTCCCTATTTTTTTAGCATTGAGTATGGGCTCTAGCAAGCACTAGGAGTTACTGAAAAGAATTAATCATTTCTGAGTGAAAACGACTCAAGAAAAATATTGATCTTATCTGACTTATTTATAAGTGATTAAATGAAATTTTGAATTTATGTATTCTCATCAAGTACTAAAGAACTACCATGTTATAAGAGAGAATCCAACATGTAAGGATATTTAGAGTTTCCTAGCCTAGTAAACCTAACCATCTACCTGATGATCTTAATGAAGAAAGTTCTGTAAGTCTAGGGATCACAACATGTGATACCCTAAGACAAATGTTACCAAATAACATATTATTATATATTTTATACAGAGTATGTATAAAGAGTACACATAGTAATAATATTAATAATGTAATAAAGAATGAAATTTTCCATCTATTACTATTATTACTAAGATAAAAATTAAATAGTATAATACCTATAAAAGTCCAATTTAGGAACTAGTTAAAAGTTCCTAAGTTAGTATTAAAAGTAATAAATTAAATAAAAAGGGGTTAAATCAAGAAATGAAGTGATTATTGATTTAACTTCTCCTTTGACTGAAAAGTTTGTCTATAAAGTCCCAAGCCAAAGAGAGGCTTGGGGATATCTTCCATATTTTTGGAGTCATTATTGTGCCTGATTATTCTCAAGAGAGTTCTTGGAGAATATTTTCCTAAGAGAAAAAATGAGAATTGATCCAAACTTGATATACCGGTTAGGGAAGCCTTACCTTAGGAGCTCTAAGCTACTTGCATGTTGGAACCAGCTCGAGGGGATCCGGATTGAAACCAGGAACGGTTTCGGGTCATGGTTGGGTGGAACGTGGTAGTTACCAAGTGATTCAGTTAGCTATACACAGGTCAGATCTACCTATGAATTGTTAATGCTGGGTAATTGAGTGTGCAGGTTTCAGCCATTAGAAGAACTTCAATTTTTAGGTATGAGGTTCTTAACTGCCTATTTCATTTTCTAGAATAAGAGCTAGCTAGATTACGCAAGTATGTATATTATATTTTTGAAACCTATATATCTTTATTTTCCTGTCAAATTCTTTTAGGGTTTACATTTTTCATTATAAAACCCTAGGTTGTAATTTAATTTATGTTTAAAGATTTATCAAGGGTTTTGTACTTTTAGTTTTACTTCAGTATTGTCTTTTACTGCTTAAACCTTGTTATTCCTACAACCTAGGAATTATTTATAAATAAGTACATAGCTCTTTATTTACCTATGTACTCTACTCACAGATTTCATATTGTCACTAGAGCCATGCTATAAATAAAAGACTAGTTCAGAATTAAACTTCAAACATATAATAACCATACAACGCAGTTAACTAAATATAATAAATAAAACCTAACAAATATATTATATATCTATCAGGTATAAAATAGAAATATAATTCTAAAATATCAACAATATAAATACATCTAAGAATAACCATAAAATTCAAAAACTAAAGCTAAGATAAAAATCAACCAAGACCTCTCAAGGTCTTGTTACAGCTACAACTTTTTCCCCAAAATTTTCAATTTTAGGACCACCTATTATTTGTTTTTTACGAAATGTAGCCTAGGAGTATTTTTTTTTCACCTAAGCTAACCTGAGCTCAGTTTTTCCTTAAAAATCTTAGTCTATTTTCATTTTCTATGTCGGAAGACTAGTTGACTATCCTTCTGATATCGGAAGTGTAGTGGACTATCTTTCCGATGTTGCAGAAGCCAAACTATCAAGCCTACCGAAAGAGCTTCAAACTCCCTCGCCTATACATCGAAGCTCGTTTTCTCTTCTCCTCAGGCTCGACGTTTCAAGCTTAGCACTTAGTGTTTTTTTATATCCGATCATGTTTATATCATTATTGGGATTCTTATGTTGATGTATTTGTAACTTCGGAATGTATTCATCTATGTATATTATGTTTTATAACCCGATGTTTATTCCAGGATGTATCTATAATGTAATTGAGCCATGTTGTCATGCCCCGATGTTCCGATCGGGAGGATCAATAATGTAAACAATTCATGTCAAGTCATTGTGGGTAACCCTTCGATTGTCTAAGGGTTAAGTCCGTGCAGTTCCAGGGCACTAGGGTTATTAGACTCTCCTAGTAGAGGTCGGCCTTGGTAGGGTTTTAGTCATGTTGAGATTAGTATAAATAAAGAATTGGAGTCTCTATTTATCACACAACTAATACACACTTAAGTGTAGCACATAGTTGAGGAAGGAGAAGACACTGGGGCTAGACAAGAAGAATATTACAGTTGTCGGGAGATCACTTACTATTTTGGGCTTTTACTATTTTGGTGTTGATTCTATCTCTGAGGAAGTTGTGGGGTTTTCTCCATTTATGGTTTCCCCAAGGAAAAACACTATGTTCATTGTCTCTTGTGTTTGATTGCTGAATTGTTATTCTCTCAGTTAAAGATCATAAAAATGCTAGCTTAATGTTGAAAAACTAACATGGTGTGCAGCTGCGGGAACTAGGGATTCCTAGTTTGTGGATATTCCTCCATAGATATTCAGAAAAAGTAAGGTGGAAGAAATCTCCTCCTTAGGGCGCATCTTTCTGTCGAAGCAGAATCCAATTCTGAGGTTTTTTAGTTTTGGACCCGACACTACTGCCGAAAATTAGGGCTTTTCACAGAAGAGGAATTTTTCAGTGAGCCCAGGCTTGGATTGATCTCCTCCCCAAAATTGAAGTTAGGGATAAATTTCAAGACATTTGGGTGGATAGATCTCCGAAAAAGCAAAACCCTAATTTGCTCATGAACCAGCGCTACAAGATTTCGGCTCAAGTTTTAGATCCTACATCTTAACCTAGTAAGATCTAAAATATTTTATATTTCCATTTGAGGTTCTTAGTTAAGATGTCTCATCATACCAAGCTTGATGAAAAGCTTGAGGGAGCTGATAACTTCTGAGCTTGGAAGTATAGGATCTCCCTGGTCCTGGAAGAGAATGAGTTAGACTCCTACATCCATGAGGAGGTTCCAGTTCTAGAGGGAGATGAGTCAAAGGCCTTACATAAGAAGAAGATGGTTATGGAAAAGAGGATCATTGCTGATTCTATCAAGGATCAGCTTATACCTCAAGTGTCCTTTCTCAAGACACCTAAAGCTATGTTTGATGCCCTAACCAAGTTGTTTGAAGGGAAGAACATAAATCAGAAGATGAATCCGAGGAATCAACTGAAGAATGTGAAGATTCAAAATGCAGATACTTTCCAATCCTACTTCACAAGGGTTTCTCAGATCAAGGAACAATTAGAAGCTGTAGATGAAGAAGTGGAGAATGCAAGGATTGTGATGACAACACTGAATGGCCTTCCTAGGTCATGGGATTCTTTCATCCAAGGAATCTATGCTAGAAATAAGTTAGTCAAATTCAACAAACTATGGGAAGAATGTTCTCAAGAAGAAGCACAGATATCAGCTCAAGAAGAGAAGATGGGAAGTGAAGATCAAGCTCTCATAGCTCACTCTAAGAAAGGCAGAAGAAAACCTCATCACTTCAAAGGTAAGAATCCTCATCATAGAGATAACAATAGAAAGGACCCATCTAGATTAAGATGTTATACATGTGATGAAATAGGACACTTTGCAAAAGATTGTCCTAAGAACAAGGTCAACTCTCATAAGAAGAAAGGGAACAAAAGAAGACATCATGCTCATGCTGCAGAGGATGATGAACCATCCAAGAAAATAACTAGATATGAAAGTGAAGATTATTCAAGCGAGGATGAATATGTTTTGATTTCTGCTATCACAGGTAACATTACTCATGGTAGTGATGATTGGCTTATAGACAGTGGGGATTCCAAACATATGACTGGATTCAAGGAATCCTTTTTAATACTGTCTAAACATGAATCACCTCACAAGGTGAAACTAGGAGATGACTACCAATATCCAATAAAATGTAGTGGGGAATCTTCCTATAAACTAGACTCTGGAAATTCTCTAACAATGAAAGAAGTATTGTTTGTGCCAGGACTCAAGAAGAACCTTCTCTCCATATCACCATTGGATGCAAAAGGAATGAGGGTTGTAGTCATAGATGGTCAAGTCATCATGTGGCCAAGAGGTAATACTATCGATGATGTAGTGGTGATTGGAGAACAAGGAGGTTTTTACAAATTGAAGGACCATCCAAAACAATCCTTGATCCATGACACAGTAGAGCCAAATGAGCTTTGGCATAGAAGGCATGCACATGTGGATTACAGAGCACTACCTATTGCAAGAAAAGCTATTGAAGGTCTTCCATAATTCCAAGAAAAACATGATGGGATATGCGAAGGATGTGTGAAAGGAAAGAATACAAAGAAGACATTTCCTAGCAGCGAAAGCAAAGCCAAAGGAATCCTGAAATCATCCACTCCAACGTATGCAGTCCCGTGTCATCAAACTCACTAAGAGGGTATGCATACTATGTTTCTTTTATTGATGATTTTTCTAGGAAGACATGGGTTTACTTCATGAAGAACAAAGATGAAGTATTCAACAAATTCAAGGAATTCAAAGCCTTGATCAAGAACCACACTGAAAAGAAGATCAAGACTTTTCGATCAGATAATGGCGGAGAATTCACTTCAAATGAATTCAAAGAGCTATGCAAAGAATTAGGGATTAAGAGGGAGTTGTCCACTCCTTATAATCCACAATAGAATGGGATTGCATAATGAAAGAGCAGAACTATCATGGAAGCTGCAAGAGCCATACTTCATGATCAAGATCTTCCTATGCATCTTTGGGCGGAAGCTACTATAACAGCGATGTATGTACAGAACTGTACTCCACATAGAGTACTCAAGAACAAGACTTCTGAAGAAGTCTTCTCCAGTAAGAAACCATAAGTCAGACATCTCAAAATATTTGGTTGTCTTGTGTACATACACATTCCAAAAGAGAAGAGAAAAAAATTAGATCCTTCAGGAAAGAAGAGTATATTTGTGGGATACTCTGAAAGCTCGAAGGCTTACAGAATATATTTTCTAGAGTACAAGAAGATTGACATCAGCATGGATGTGACATTTGATGAAGAAACAGCTTACAACAAATCCAAAAAGAGACATGCTGAAGAACCTGAATAAGCAGAAGTAGAACCACCCAGAATTCATGATACAACCATGAACGAAGAAGCTCAAGAAGAAGATCGAGAATTTGAAGAACCACAAAAACCTGTAGATCCACCTCTGGAGAAGAATCCTCATAAGAGGAAAACTGCTTGGGTACGAGAACTTATCCAAGGTGCGGAAATATATGGGGCTCCAGAAGAGAATCACAGAGAAAGAAAGAGAACTAGATCCTGCTTCGGGTATGTAGCTTTACTATGTGATTTCATTGATAAAGAACCTTCCAGTTACGAAGAAGTGGAAAAACGGAAAGAAAGGAAGGATGCTATGATCAAAGAATACCAATCTATCATGAAGAATGATGTTTGGTATGTTGTCCCAAGACTAGAAGGGAAGTCAGTTGTAACTTCCAAATGGATCTACAAGATCAAACATGCTGTAGATGATAGCATTGAAAAATATAAAGCAAGATTTGTGGCACGGGGTTTCTCTCAGAAAGAAGGAATAGCTTATGATGAAACCTTTGCACCTATATCTAGATACACTTCCATCAGATCGGTACTTTCTCTGGCTTGCAGTGATGAAATGGAAGATACACCAAATCGATGTCAAGACTACTTTCTTGAATGGTGTAGTAGAAGAGGAAGTGTATGTAAAACAACCACTTGGTTTTGAGACACATGACAGAGAGTCTCATGTATGCAGATTGAAGAAAGCCCTGTACGGTTTGAAACAGGCACCCAGGACCTGGTACGGCAGAATTGAGAGCTTTCTATTCAGTTTGGGCTTTACCAAGAGTAAAGCAGATTGCAGCCTTTACTACAAGGTTTAATATGGCAACCTAGTGATGCTTCTACTATATGTAGATGATATATTTGTAACAGGTACAAATGGATTGATTGCTGATATGAAGAGAAAGCTTGCTGCTGAGATCAAAATGAAGGACTTGGGGATGATGCATTACTTTCTAGGTATGGAGGTGTGGCAGAGTACAGATGGAATCTTCCTTGGAGAAGGGAAGTATCCAGTAGAGATCTTGAAGAGGTTTGGGATGATGGAATGCAAGGCTATGGCCACACCTATGGCATCAAACCTGAAGCCATTGAGGAATGCTTCATTCAGAGTCATTTGATGCTACGATGTATCGTCGGATGATTGGGTCATTGATGTACCTAACAAACATGAGACCCGACATTTGCTTTGCTATGAACACCTTGAGCCAGTTTTTGACAGATCCAAGAAATGTTCACTTGATTGCCGCAAAGCATATTCTAAGGTACCTCAGGGTTACAGTTGATTATGGGCTAAAGTAAGATGTGAATCAGAAGATTAACCTAGAGGGTTATGTTGATTCACATTGGGCAGGCAGTGCCATCGATAGGAAGAGCACTTCAAGGTGTTGCTTCAGTATGGGATCAGGGGTGATCTCTTTGTTTAGCAGGAAGCAATCTTGTGTGGCACTGAGTACAGCTGAAGCAGAGTATGTCACAGCTTGTTCAGCTAGTTATGAGGCAGTATGGCTACAGAAGATACTGTCTAATTTATTTGATCTCTAGTTGGATGCTACTTGTATACATTGTGACAACCAAAGTTGCGTAAAGTTGTCAGAGAATCCAGTGCTCCATGACAAGTCGAAGCATATCGAGATCAAGTACCACTATATCAGGGATATGGTGTAGAGGGGAGTAGTGAAGCTCCAGTATGTTGCGACGGAGGAACACATAGCTGATGTCTTGAAAAATCCATTGGCTAGGGTGAAGTTCGAGTACTTTAGGGAGAACCTTGGTGTTCTCTAGATCGAGATGTCCTCCAAGGGAAACTGATGAGTCCCATAGCCTTTCTATCATGGTGAGAGGATTGGTTCCTTCCATGGTCAGATGTAAGGGCTGAGCCATTCTGTCATGGTGAGAGGATTGGTTCCTTTCATGTCAGATATGAGTGCTGAGATGCATAGCCATTCTGACGAGTAGGTCAGATATAAGGGCTAAGCCATTCTTTCATGGTTAGAGGATTGCTTCCTTCCATTTCAGATATGAGTGCTAGCCATTCTGTCGAGTAGGATAGATGTAAGGGCAATTGCCATTCTTTGAATGGAGCTACCTGATGAGGTACCAAGAAAAATCAGTCTAGGACTAAGAAGCCATTCTGATGTGATAGAGGGATGTGTTCCCATTTAATAAGATGTAAGGGATGAACCATTCTATTATGGCTAAAGGATTAAGTTCCTTTCATGTCAGATGTGAGTGTTGGCCATTCTGACGAGTAGGTCGGATGTAAGGGCAACTACCATTCTCTAGGAGAATGGAGGCACCTAGTCAGTTACTAGGTAGCTTAGTCAAGGAGTACTGGGGGCCATTCTGATATGATTGTAGGATTGGTTCCTACAAGATCAAATGTGAGTGTAAAGCCCTTCCAGCATTGTGAGCAGGATGTGTTCCCACATGCATGGATGTAAGTGCAGATCCCTTCCATCATTGTGAGCAGGATGTGTTCCCTCTAGGATGGATGTAAGTGCAGAGCCCTTCCATCATTGTGAGCATGATGTGTTCCCACCTAGATGGATGTAAGTGCAGAGCCTTTTCATCATTGTGAGCAGGATGTGTTCCTGCCTGGATGAATGTAAGTGTAGAAATCTTTCATCATTGTGAGCAAGATGTGTTCCAGCCTAGATGAGAGTCTTTCATCATTGCGAGCAAGATGTGGTTTTGGCTTGGGTGGAAGAACATAGTTCTTCCCTCATTGTGAGTAGGATGTGGTTCTAACCTGGATGAAAGTGAGGAAATATTCCATCATTGTGAGCATGATGTGTTCCAGCCTGGATGGAAGTGCAGAACTCTTCCATCATTGTGAGCAGCTTGTGTTCTAGCCTGGATGGATGTGAGTACTGTGCCTTTCTGATGAGTAGGTAAGATATAAGTGTTGAAGAAGACCTACATGGGGACTAGGCCTACAACCAGCATGAAAAAGGGTTGGCTCTGTAGAACTTCCTGTGACGAGAAGAATCATGAGATAGCACCAGTGATGATCCAGATCTAGTGATGATGATCTAGCAATGATGATCCCAATAGAGTGATGATACAGATCCAGTGATGATGCCCAGTGATGATCTAGATCAAGTAATGATCCAGATCCAGTGATGATGATCTAGATCAAGTGATGATACAGATCCAGTGATGATGATCCAGATCAAGTGATGATCCAGATCCAATGATGATGTCCCATGATGATCCAGATTGAGAGATGATCCAGATTCAAAGATGAATATGACTTAAAGATAAAGATGACTTGAAGACGAAGATGACTTGAAGACTCAGAATACTTGAGATGAAGATGACGAGATGATCCAATTGATACAGAGAAGAAGACTAGTACTGAAAATTGTGTCGAAAGAATACCTTCCTAGTTAAGAGGGAGTGTTGATGTATTTGTAACTTCGGAATGTATTCATCTATGTATCTTATGTATTATAGCCCGATGTTAATTTTGGGATGTATCTATAATGTATTTGAGTCATGTTGTCATGCCCCAATGTTTCGATCGGGAGGATCAATAATGTAAATAAGTCATGTCAAGTCATTGTGGGTAATCCTCTGATTGTATAAGGGTTAAAGTCCCCGTAGTTCCAGAGCACTAGGGTTATTAGACTCTCCTAGTAGAGGTCATCCCTGGTAGGGTTTTAGTCATGTCAGGATTAGTATAAATAGAGAAATGGAGTCTCTATTTATCACACAACTCATACACACTCAAGTGTAGCGCATAGTTGAGGAAGGAGAAGACACTGGGGCTAGACAAGAAGAAGATTACTGTTGTCGAGAGATCACTTACTGTTTTGGTGTTGATTCTATTTCTGAGGAAGTTGAGGGGTTTTATCCATTTATGGTTTCCCCGAGGAAAAACACTGTGTTCATTGTCTCTTGTTTTTTATTGTTGTACTTGTTATTCTCTCAGTTAAAGATCCTAAAAATGCTAACTTAATGTTGAAAAACTAACAACTTAAATAGAGTAAGCCGGATTCTCAGTGTCTATCATTGTTGGTGTTGCAGAAGACTAATGCTGACACATTTTGAAAATAGTCTATTCTCTCACTGACTCTTTGGAGCTTAGGATTTTTGAGTTTCGATACCCGTTTCAACAGTAAAAATGCGATGATACAACTGTATGTTGCTGACGTTACAGAGGAGGATCAATTTCGACGTTCCAAACTTAGATCTTAGTGGTTCTGATTTCCAATGAACTTAATGTATCCCGGGTCCATAGTTGTGTTTGCATCCACTGTTGTGGCAGTCCTTCGGTTTATCCTTCCAACAGATTTAAGTTTTGTCTGCCGAAATGTTTGTCTGCGGATAAGTTCTCGCCAACTGTTATATATATAGAGGAGTTGTATTATATTGTTTTATCCATATTGTGGCTTGTTGTTTGCATTGGTTTGTATTGATTTCACCGTTCACGCACACCAAGCTGTCAAAACCTGGTTTGTTTTCTTTACTCCCATGGAAGGTATTCCCACCCAATCGATTACATTGATTTTGTCAGGTAGGTAAACCATAATTTTGTTGTTTTTGGCTTTGATTGGTTGATTTTTGAGTCGTTAGGTTTTCCATTGTTAGGTTTTATTTTTGTTTGCATAAAAGGAATGCTTGCCCTTACGGTTTTCATGGATGTTTTACATTGAGGATGAGGAGGTTCACTGGTTTGAGTTTTCATTAGTGTGAGAATCTGAGTCTGTGTGCCACTGAACCGTTATGGACATGTTTGCGCCGACATAGGTGGTTAGGGCATGGTGCAGACAAGCGTTTCGCTGTCTACACCAAATGCTTGTCTGCACCACCCTTTTCTTGTTTTTTTCATGGCCATCCATGGGGTATTAATCCATTTTTCTTGCATTTACCTTATCCCATGGGACTCAGGAGGATTTTACTTTTCGGTTGGTTAGGTTTTTTTCTCGAGAACACGTGCTGCATAGGCTTTAGTGTTTTTTGAGTTGGGTGTTGAGAATTAGTGGTAGGATTAGTCTGATATGTCCCTATGTGAGATGAGGGATTGTTCAATTAATTGATGTTTTGAGATGGTGGAATTTGGGAAATTTTAGGAAGTAACTTGCAAGATTTTTCCTTGTTAAATATTTCATTCATAGAAGAGTGTGTTTAACTTATTTTTCAGCATGCATGTTGAGGAGGTAAATAAATTGATATATTTTCTTGTTTATTGTTTAAACACTTGCTAAGAGCTCAATTAGTTTAAGAACATGCTTTGACTGTGACAGGGTGATTGTTATAATAAAAACATGTCAAAGAGACAGATGAAGAAAGCTCATATGGTTGAAGGAGAGCCTGAAGTAGAAATCAAACCAAAGTAGAGTTCATCTACGAAGATACCAAAGCCACTATTGGATTTGACCCAGGCTACAAGTGTGGAGAAATATATAGAATGATCACAAATTAGAATGTACTTGGTGTCATTTTTGAGGAACCAATGATCTATGCCAACATCGAGAAGTAAGCCCTAATGAAAGTAGCTACGAGGCTCGAGTTATTTCCTTGTTCAAAAGTAATAGGTTGGATTCGGCCCAGGGCAGATGTGACAACAATGATTCTGGAAAACACTAGTAAGCAAGGCTATGCTATGTATAGCCCTACATATGTCTCTATCGCTTATCATCTACCCTCACCCTAGGTTTATTTGAGAGAAATTTGGTTGAAGGAGATAGATATGGACCTAGTGGAGACTGTAAAGAGAATGATGATACCAAGAAAGAATTTCCAAACTAGACCTTCCAGAGAATATGACACCTCTACTCTCCGTGCTCCCTACGGGTTTATTACATTGATGCTCAGTAACATTTTGGCAGAGAACATGGTAAGAGCTTCAATATAGGTTGGATACTAATCATTTTCTTTGTGGCTACCCAAGGAACCATTTTTAACTGGGAAAATATAGTATCAAACAACCTCTCTGCATGTATATCAGCAGCCTTAGGAGGGGTATCTCAAAATAAATTAGAATTTTATATGAGCTCTATCCTGATTGATTGCATATTGTGCACTTAGTATTTTCCTTCTTTAAGATGAAACTAGGAGATTGACAGAACCCCAGTGTATGCAGCCTATAAATTGTTATGGCCACATAAGTACCATATCTATTACAGGGAAAATTGTGAGCATTTCATTATGCCCTTATATACCCTCATTTTCTTTATTGAATGTAATTGCATGTGTGAAGAGGCATTCAAATTCATACAGGAGTTTGGAGATTATTATTTGATGGAGGATGGGTTATACATAAGGATGTATGGTGGTTCTAGATCTCCTTCCCTACTCCCGAAGTATGCCATAGATTATGTACTCCACAAAGAGGCATTTAGATAGCTGTATATTGATGGCGTAGGTAATTTTCTGTTTGAACATAAGAAGGAAACGTATCCTGCAGCACCTTTCTTACTTGGAAGCTATAAGTTTTCAAGGTTAAAGTAGGCGACAGAATTTGTTAAGGAGATGGAATATTTTCTTTTTGGTGAAATGAATTTTCATAGAAATGACTGCCACAACAAAGTAGCTGACTACTACAAAGAAGCAGGGATTCATTTTGAATATACTGATTTTTGGGACGAAGATGAGGAGACATTTCAAAATGCAAAGAACATAACCGCCCTTAAGAAGAGATTCAAGCAAAAAATAACTACCATGGGTGGAAAAGGAAAAAATTTGGAAAAGGCTAAGAAATTAGAAGATGAAGAGGAAAAGAAGAGAGAAGAAGATGCTAGAAGATTAGAATAGGAGGTAGAAAGTTGGTTAAGAATTGAAGAGGAAGAAAAGAAGCGAGCTGCAGAGGAAGCAACTAGGAAGGAAGAAGAATAAAGAAAAAGAAAAGAAGAAGGTGAAATCAATAAGAAACAAGAAGAAAGTGAGGGTTTGAGACTAAAAGGATCCCAAAAGGATCAACACACTACAGAGCAAGTTGATACACAAAAGTACAAGACCAAATAGATCAAGAGCAAGGACAATCTGATCCTGATCCCTCAGAACCTACTGCATCTTCTAGAAGCATACTGGGAAGAGCTCCCATTTCTAAAATAAATTTGATCCCTTTCATGCCTACTGAAGGGGAGGAGGATCCTGATTTTAGTACCATTTTTTATTATAAAGAAAAGAAAAGAATCATTAAAAGAAATAAGAAGAAGATAGATACTGGGGGATAGTCAGGGAAAATGGTGACAGACAAAACATTGGTACATTGTACGTATAAATATCCCCAGTTGATAGCAAGATTTGGGGTAGCTTTAACCCTAGCAACTAAAGACAACGTGGACAAGCTCATGACCGATATAGAAGAGTCACAGAAGAATGCGGCCCAGCTAAATAAAACATTAAAGAAGGAAAGAGATGAGAGCCAAAAGATAAAGAGAAAGTATGAAGATATGATGGGTGAATTCAAGACTTCAAGAACGGAATTTCAAACTCTGCAAGCGGATAAGAATGCTCTATAAGTATCTGCAAGGAACAAAGAGAAGAGTGCTAAAGTTACCTTAGATGAATTAAAAAAGCTACAACTAGAGCATCAGATGTTAAAGACTGAAAATGATGATCTTCAGTTATCATATGAAAATTTAAGTGTAGAGAAGAATAATTTGGAGATGAGGGTTACTGAGTTAGAAATGGAGAAGGATACTACCGAGGAAAAGGAGAAGCAGTATCAGATATAGGCGGAAGCCTTAGAATATTATAACAATGCATTGAATGCATCACTTGAGGATGCCATGGAGCAGAAAACTGACATCTAGCCTTTGAAAGAGCATGTTCTGATTCAAAGAAAAAGGATCCATCAAATACATATATAGATAGAAGATGAAAGATGTAAAATTTTGCACATAGACACCAGACTAGAAGAAATTATAGACACCACTTCATACTTCTTGGATAGGTCTCAAGATATTTTGGAGATTCTAAAAGGAAGAATGGTTTGGGAAGAAACAAATAAGGAAGGTCCCATGGAGCTAGTAGTAAAGGATCAACTAACTCTAAAACAAAAGTATGAATTACTGGAATTTGCAATTAATGTAGCAGAGGAGTTCAAGAAAATCATGAAAAAGACAAAGGCAGCATGTGCTGAATATTGCAAGAGAGTGCTCTCCACATACAATCGATGTCAGACTCCTATAGAAAAGAGATTGGATGTGCTATCGGAGCATGAATAGTTTCTAAAACATATAGAGGATAGGTACCAAGAATATGAGCAAGAAATCTAGTAGGTCAATGACCTAGATGAATGGATATTGAAAAATGTGGTATCCCAAGCAGCTGTGAGCATACATCTATTAGAACACCAGTTGCACCTAAGTCTTGCTAGGATAGAGGTGATAAAGACTCAAGATGCTAAATATGAAATTAATATTCGATTTCCTGAGCCTTCTGGGTTTGAAGGCATAGTAGAAGATGCTCATGCATGGAAGAAGTTCACCAGCGAGCAAGCTGGCCCTTCCTCATAAAGTGTTTTGGAAATATTGATTTTAAATGTAATATATTGTATTTATTATGTGCAAAAGCTACGAGACAAAATTTTGGAAAATGAATGGTTGGGGAAGCTCAAGAGACAATGAGGGGTAGCCCAGGAGTTTTGTTTTTGTATAAATATAGGAGAGTTTTAGATAGAAAGAGGGACCTTTTTTCCAGACTATCTTGAGAAATTATTGTAAGAAGAACTATTTCATTTTACAATAAAGAGCCATATGTTTCTACTGGAGAAAGTTCTGTGGATTTTTTCAAATGTTTTCTATGGGCCAGTTGGATATGAATGATTTCTTTTAAGCTTGTTTCCATTAACTGTGCGATCGTTCTAACTCATTGAATTTATTTTCATGTTATGAATGTACTCTGGTTCATTCTGTGAAATTTCCACATTGAGTAATGAAGGTTTTAATTAACAATACACTATCTTGTTGTTGATATTTCTATTGATGTTCATGTGCTCTGAAACAATAACAGCTATATGTGATTTTTCTTTATTCATGCACTACCATACATTACTCACCATTAATGATCATGTTTCTCCCTATGGATAGGTTAGTAAGTCTTAGTTAGTTTCTTGTTGTTTGTGATTTAGAAGCAAGAGAGGTATGACAAGAGGTAAGAACCTGTGCATCACATTGTGACCCTCCTCGTTATCTCTATAATTTGCATGTTAGTTAGGCACTTGCACATCATACCTTAAACATCAAAAAACTAAAAAACATACACAGTGGACCAAGCCGTAACTGGTAAAACACTTTAATTGTTACTTGAATTACGGTAGCCGGACCGCAAACCGGACGGATTCCCCATACCAAACAATAACGAGCTTATTGGGAACGTTTATTGGGGAGAATCCGTATATGTTGTTACCTACGATTTTCCAGGCCTCAAAATTTTTTGGTGCTAGGAGGGACACCAGTGCATGGATGGCCAAGGAAGCATGCTTCCTCGAACTCACTCCACTGGTGACAGTTCTAAAAATAGATTACTTCACAAACCCACTCCTCAAGATAAAGATAAAGGGTATTTGTATCCCATCGATAACAAAGTGGTTGATGATTTAAGAAGAATTACCAGGGCATAAGTGAAAAATATTGGAGGATTACCTATTATCTCTATCCTACCTAGAAGAGAGTACATGAAAAAGGATTGCCCTCAATTAGAAGAATCAGTGTTGGTAGAAGATCTTGAAGAACTGGTAGAAGCAGCCTTACAAGAAGTTGACCAACCTTTAAATCAGTTGGATCCAGATTCACCTTACTTCTCACCTTTCCATACCCCAGTTCAGTCGCAACCTCATACTCCACTTAGAATCATGGCTAATGCAAATGCAAATCAACTGCCTCCACAACCTGCTTGGAGGGCTAGGTCTCCTTTAAATTTGACACCTCCTTTTCATGATTTGCCTCAGGCTTTTGACAATATGTTACCTAAATTTGAACCAAGTGAAGGAATTCTGATAGATCATCATTTGCAGAGTTTTTACTTGGATGTAGAAGGACTATGAGCTGGAGATCATGAAGATGTGGTCTGTAGATTGTTTCCCCACACCCTGAAAGGAAAAGTATCCTCATGGTATTTTTCTCTTCCTGCAAATTCAATCACAGATTGGAACACCTTTGAGAGAATGTTTAGAAGCAAATACGCAGTCTAGAAAACTCATTCAGCTTTAATGAGAGGGTTATGTGCGCTAAGGAAAGAAAGGAAAGAAAGAGTGCATAATTCACTCAAAGGTTTGCTTCTTACCTAATCAATTTCACTACGGCTGATAAACCATCTGAAAATGCTCTAATTGAATACTATACCTCAACTCTTGGGCCTGATCTAGCCATGTTTTCCAAGATATCGGTTATACCTACATTAGCAGAAACCTATGAAGAAGCTGAGAAGGTAAAGGATGAGATGGAGAGTATAGAAAATTACCCTATGCAGTGAGAAGAAAAAACTTTTGGAAACAAGAAACCTTTATTACCGACTAAACTTAAGGATGAGCGATCACAGGATTTTGAAGGGATGGTGAAGATGATGCAAAAATTATCCAACAGAGTGATAGATTTAGAAAAGGAAAAGGAGGCTCATAAAACATATAAGCCTTGCTATAAAAAAAAGGGAAGACAACAGTCAACCTAAACCTCCTCCACATAGTCCTGCAACAATAAATTTAACTGATGTAGGATTGGATAATTTTTGTACCTTTCATCAGCAGCCTCATTCTAAGAAGAATTTCCCACAATGGATTAATTCCATGACATTAGTAATCAATCAATTATTGGATTCCAAATTGACAGAAACTGGTAAGGAGGAAGAAAATGATAATGACCCTATAGAAAAACAAGAGGAAGATACTTTAGTTTTATGGGACTATGTCTCTATGTTTGATATGGAAGAGGAATATTTTTTGATACAAGGGGAAACACCAGAAACTAATGTAACAACAAGAAGTCAGAGTCTGTTAAAAGAATATAAGGCAATACTTCCTAAGATTAAGAAACTTCAAGAAAACATGAAGAAGATACAGAACAACACTGCAACTATTAAAATACCTGAATTTGTCATTTCAAGTGAGGATCCGAAGAGAATCAACACACCTCTTAAGCCTATTGAAGTTAAGATTGATAATGTCAAGAAGAATCTCAAAGAACCTGAGATGGGATATGATATTGTAGAAGACATTAAAAAGGCTAAAGAAAATATCTCATTGTTTGAAATATGCAATTTACCTCAACACAAAGAGAATCTTTTAAAAGTGCTTGAGATAGCAGATGAGGAATCTCCCAGTGACAACCAACCTGAGGAGGAAATTGGTGAGGCTAGTTCAGGACGGAAGTCTAATTATAAAAATCCAGCATTTCTCCTAAATTTTGAAATTTTCAACTATAATGTGCACAATTGTTTAGTGGACTCAGGAGCATCGGTCAACGTTATGCCACTTTCAGTCTGCAATAAAATCAATGCTCAACCTAAACCATCCACTTGGGAAGTTCTTCAATTAGACAGGACAGCTGTAAAGGTAATAGGAGAATGGAATTAAGCGTTCATTAAGGGTTATGTCACATTATGACATTTTTCAAGGGTTATGTTTCATTGTGATGTTCATTGAGTGTTATGTCACATTGCAACCTTGGTGAAGGTTTATCCCACATAACAACAATACCAATTATGTGACACTTTAATGATGTGACATTCGATGTTTAGGAAATTTTATGTCGCATTGTGAAGTATGGCCACGTGGTTCACGAAAGTGTACCATGGCTAAATAAAGTCAAACCTTACTCGTTAAAGTCAACAAATGTTGACTATAGTCAAACTGAATTTAAGCATGTTTTACCAAAGTCAGTCATGGTGTTCTACAATCTTTGGTATATGTCAACATAACCTAAGATGCAACACCGTAATAATGCAACAATCGGTATCTATCAAGGGTTACATCACATTGTGACGTTTATCAAGGGTTGTGTTCCATTACGATGTTCATCAAGGGTTATGCTACATTACAACAATGGTTAAGCATTATGCCACATTGCAACAATTCCCAAGATGTGACACATTAATATTGTGAAAATTGATGTTCAATAAATTTCATATCGCATTGTGAAGTATGACCCCGTGTTTCACTAAATCCAACCACGGTTAATTATGGTCAAACTAAATTCAAACTTGGTTAAACAAAGTTAACTACAATTAATTAAAGTGAAGCCTTTCTCGTGAAAGTCAACTATGTTTGACTTTTACCAAACTAGAGTCAAGCATGGTTGACCAACGTACACCATGGTTCATTACCTTGTGCAGTATATGTCGACACAACAAAATATGTGACACATTAATAATGTGGCATTAAGCGTTCATTAAGGGTTATGTCACATTATGATGTTTTTCAAGGGTTACGTTGCATTGCGATGTTCATTGAGTGTTATGTCACATTGCAACCTTGGTCAAGGGCTATCCCACATTGCGACAATACCCAATATGTGACACTTTAATAATGTGACATTCGATGTTCAGAAAATTTCATGTCGCATTGTGAAATATGGCCAAGTGGTTCACTAAAGTGTACCCTAGTTAACTAAAGTCAAATATTTCTCATTAAAGTCAACAAAAGTTCACTATGGTCAAACTGAATTCAAGCATAGTTTACCAAAGTCAGCCATGGTTTTCTACAATGTCTGGTATATGTCAACATACCCCAAGATGCAACACAGTAATAATGCAATAATCGATGTCTATCAAGGGTTTCGTCGCATTGTGGTGTTTATAAAGGGTTATGTTCTGTAACAATGTTCATTAAGGGTTATTCTACATTACAACAATGGTTAAGCATTATGCTACATTACGACAATGCCAAAGACATGACACATTAATAATGTGACATTTGATGTTTAAGAAATTTCATGTGGCATTGTGAAGTATGGCCACATGCTTTACTAAAGTTAACTATGGTCAAACTAAAGTCAAACTTAGTTAACAAAATTCAACTACAATTAATTAAAGTGAATCCTTTCTCTCAAAATTCAACTTTGTTTGCAAATATATTAAGTGGATGCAAGAATGAAGCATTAATAATGTGACATTCGGTGTTTATCAAGGGTTACGTTGCATTGTGACGTTTATTAAGGGTTATGCTCCATTATGAGGTTCATCAAGGGTTATGTCACATTGTGACATTGGTTAAGGTTTTTCTCACATTGTGACATTGGTCAACTATGGTCAAATTAAAGTCGATAATGGTAAACCAAAGTCAACCATGATTACCTAAATCCAAGAATTAGTCTCTAAATTCAACCATGGTTGACTTTGGACAAACTAAAGTCAAGTATGGTTTACCAAAGTCAACCATGGTCCGCTACGATTTCTAATATAGGTCGACATAATCAAAGCTGTGACACATTAATAATGCGACATTCTGCGTTTATCAAGGGTTACATTGTATTGTGGAATTTATTAAGGGTTGTGTTCCATTACAACGTTCATCAAGGGTTATGTCGCATGTGACATTAGTCAAGGTTTTTGTTGCATTGTGACAATACCCAACATGTGACACTTTAATAATGTGACATTCGATGTTGAGGAAATTTCATGTTGCATTGTGAAGTATGGCCACATGTTTCAATAAAGTTAACCATCGTTAACTACGCTCAAACTAAATTCAAACATGGTTAACTAAAGTCAACAACAATAATAAAAGTCAATACTTACTTACGAAAGTCAACCATGGTTGAATTTGACTAAACTAAAGTCAAGCATGGTTGACATAAGTACACCATAGTTTGTTACAATGTTCAATATATGCTCATATAACCAAATATGTGACACGTTAATAATGCGACATTTGGCGTTCATCAAGGGTTATGTCGCATTATGATCTTTAGCAAGGGTTGTATTGCATTGTGACATTCATTGAGTTTTATCTCACATTGCGATATTCGTCAAGGGTTATGTTGCATTATGATAATGCGTAGTATCTGACACATTAATAATGTGGAATTTGATGTTCAGGAAATTTCATGTTGCATTGTGAAGTATGGTCA
>LPNX010807473.1:0-34833 GCA_001517045.1 Pseudotsuga menziesii
AAACAATAGTAATAGAAGATTTCCTACTACAATCAACCAATAGTGAATTCAAATCATTTAAGACTGGAAATGTTGAGTCACCTTTGGGGCCTGCTAATTACTTTACTGGCTCAACTCTTCCAAGTTGCATTAAATTGCTGAGATCAGTGCAGAATATCATGTATGCTGTATCTGTATCTTGTCTAGTTTCACAAGATGCAACCGTTAAATAGACAGCCTTGAAACAATAGGAGTTTGACATCATTCTGGTGAAGTTTGACATAAAGTAGGTATTGCATCTTTTAGTTCCCCACTTCTTTTGCATGTTTATTTCTTTACTTCGAGCAAAGCCAGGCATTATCAATTGTACATCCGAGTTAGATTTAGCAGAGACAGTATGATACCCATATCACATGAGTCGCATGCAACAGAGGTATCAAGAGATGCTGATTCTTTCTCTTTTGTAATAACTCCAACTCGAATTCTGAAGTTTTTGTTGGCCTTAAAGACTTGGAGTGAATATGTTGTCAAGACCAGCATCTATAGGAACTCCAAATTTCGATCCATAATCCATTCTCTCTGTTAAAAACTTGAAAAGCAGAACAAGGTAAGTTGAGAAGTTAATTAGTGTTTTGCCAAACTTGATCTTTTATTGCTCATGGCTCCATCGGTCTCATACCTTCTAGATCGATGATCATCGAACATTGTGGCTTGACAACATGCTCATGCTTTAATTAGGCCTCAGTGAGCCTCGCTCATTTGATGTGTCAAAAGTTAAAACCTAAGTCACCTGGTTCGAGTTCATGCTTGAATTCAGAAACCTTCAAATTCAACAAAAATTCGGTTATAAAAATTTTGGTGATAAAATTAGAATTTAAAAAATATTTAAACTATTTAGCATCCAACAAGAAAACTTATATTCTTACCAAATCACATAACATCCTTATACCTTAGAATGTAAATATTAACATAGAATATTAAACTAAGTTGCACTCAATTAACAAAAAAATCATTTCATATCAATAATTTTTATAAGCAAAAATAAATGAACATAGAATATTAAACTAAGTTGCACTCAATTAACAAAAAAATCATTTCATATCAATAATTTTTATAAGCAAAAATAAATGAACATAGAATATTAAACTAAGTTGCACTCAATTAACAAAAAAAATCATATCAATAATTTTAATAAACAAAAATAAATTAACATTATTATTTTTTTATAGTAATTATTTTTTTTAATTCTTAAAATAAATAATTATTTTTTAATTTTTAAAATAAAAAAATTAATATAAAATAAATTGAAAAAATATTAAAAAATTATTTATTTATTTATGTTCAAAATAACATTTCTATTACTTAATCCAAAGAGAATAACATTTATATTTATTATTAAAAAAACATTTACATTTATCCGGTTGTATGTGGCATCCATCACCATTTTAGGTTTCATCGAATATCGAGAACCGTTGGCATTAGTGCCGCTTCAAATGACAACTAAACGATGCCTCGCCCATCGTGGCCTCAACCATTGCATACTCAAGGGTCCCTCTGCGACTCATAGAACGATGGCAGCTTCCACGCTCCAGTATTCACTCACGACATGATTCACGACGACGGCTCACTCCAGACTCGTACAATAAGCAAAAAGTTAATGCAGAGGTAGTTTGGGTATCGGCTAGGGTTTACCCGTGGGCTGCATGGGTTATTGGCCTTCAAAATTGCCGTATTTCAACGAATTAGTTCGCCACGCATAGAAAATCGGCGCTTTTTTATTTTTATGGCGAAAAATCACCGAATCCGGTGACTTAGGTCAAGACCATATTCATTGCGGCTCAAAGAAGTAGTTGTTAAAAATAATTTTCTCAACAAGCCAGAACCACCTTTTGTGTATGATCTGTGGTTTGGGTACTTGCACGTTGGGCACGTAACTTTCCATTGTGGCTATTGTATGGACTTGCTTCGACATTTAAAAAAAACTTGATTTAGACTTGACTAGGATGGATATCTCTTGAATGGATGACTCAACTCTCGACTTGTGGTTAGGTGGAGGCGTAGCTGGTTTATAAATTAATCTAAATATTAGGGTTTGAGTAGACGTAGAACCCAAGACTTTATTTTCTTTTTGCAATAAAATATTTAAACCAAATACTCTTCCTGCTTGAGCAGACTGAGCCACCAGTTATGGATTCCAGTTTGATGAAAGTAATTTTTAGGAGCAACAAACTTAGTGTCCAAAACTAACTTTTAGGGATTTGACTTTAAAATAGAAATTTAGGGAATTAGATTTAAAATCTAGGAATAATAGTTTTAACAACCTAAACAAATGGATACAAGAATTATGGAGGTGAAATCTTTACTAAACTGGAAAAGACCAAGGCAATGAAGAGGAGCCAAATTTGCAAAAAATTGTGTAACGAGGAAAAAAATTGAGACGGGCTTTCTTGTTATAAACTTTGGCTCCAACTGGGGATAGTGTCTCCTTGCTTGACACTAAGAACTGCAGACCAAGTGCCTTATCCATTGCTTTGAAAAGCAATCCTTGTTCAATGTCTGAAATCTGTGACTGCATTAACCTGCCTGTAACCCTATTCCTGAAACCTTCTTTGTGTCTGCTCATTTACCACTGAAACAAACTATTTGTACATACTAAAATAAAATTAATCTGCAAACTGAAATTAGATGCTCAGCTGCCAGCTTATTTATATCCATTAGTACCTAGAGTAATCAATTCAACCAACTGATCAGGTGAAATGAAATTTCCAATCCAACCAAGCATTTTACTATATCGCTGAACCATGTGCCAGCTTATGGCATTCAACAGAAATTTCAGTATGCATGGTTGACACTCAGTATGAAAGGAGAATCCATATTCATAATGCTAAAATAATGCAAGACTTACATTGTTTGAAGTCTTAAGGTATGTTGCTATAGGATCATTGAGAATACGAGAGAACACCTTCTGATTAACAATAAATCTCTCTTCCTTATCATTGTGACTGAACTGTTTTTCCATGGTTTCTACTTCTTCAATTTCTTTTAAAACTGAAGTTATTCTCTGAATGTCAACTAGTTCTCCAGATCCCTGTTTTTTAGTACCCTCACTTATGAAGTCAGCACGTACTTGCTCTTCTTGACAGTTTTGAAGTAGTAAAATGTTCATCCTCAAGAACAAGAGTCAGCATATCTTCATATACAACATCATAAACTGATTTGTCACAAGGATATTCACTGTCAACCAGCTGCACTACAAATTCTTGAATCTGATTTCTAAAAGTTACCCCTTCTTTTAAAGGTTGTTTCATTTTAGCCATAGACAGAAAATCTTCATTCTCAAAATCCCACGGATTTGTATCCATATCAACAAAAGAAAATTCGTACCTTTCTAAGTTTCTTGGTTTCCCTCGTTTAGTTTTCCTTTAGAAAAAAATTAGCAGAAATAGAAATACTAGTATTAAAACGTTTATGTTTACATACCATTTATGTTACCTGTTCAGAGGATATTTGCATGGGTTGATACTCTTAATAGACACTTTGATTTTGAAAATGCTTTGCTACTTGGACAACTAAGTCATTATGTTGATCTAAGACTGCAATATGAAGTTCTTCCTGGACACTCAAATTATCCTGAGGATTTCTTGTAATTCATTTGACATCCTCTTCCACTAAATCTTCAAATGACCAAGTGTTTTCGATAGACTCTATCTTGACATCATTTTCTTCAAGTAGAATTTTTTGATAAAAATAATCTTGAACTTTATCAAAATTGACATCATACTCATCACGCAGCTCCTCCTTGAAATAAAATTGGGAAGAAAACATAATAGTAAGCCTGTACTATTCAACTGGTTGTTTCTTGATTTTATCACATCATTTTCAAGCTTCTGATATATAATCTTTAAAACAGGAAAGAACTCCACATCTTGGAAATTTTCATGTTCATTTTGCTTTAGCCATTCTCCATATGCTTCTTTATCATTATGAATAGGAGAAAAGGATATAGACAAACCATCATTGTGAAACTTATCAATACAAACCAAATTTTTTGAAGCTTCAAAAGGCATTTCGAACTCATGATCATTTTCAGAGAAAGAGGCAACAATATGCTCAACAAGATCTTGATTTTGTTCCTCTAGAGGATGAATAAGTACTATACCTTTTTTATTCTCTCCAAGAAAATATTACAAAAGTTTGCTATAGAATATATGGAATTAGGAGGCAAACTCCACCCATTCTTTGGAGTCTCCTTCTAATGAATCGTATAGCATCCTCAGGTTCAACCCATAGATCATCAATGAAATCTTGAAAGGTTGAGACATGTTTTTCAACGGTGATTTTATCATTTCCATAAAATTTAGGAAGGCAATCCTCCCGATCCTCAATGTGAGGCATACTGTTAGGAAATCCATACATCGTAGGAAAATGAAGCAGAGCATACCTCACAGCTACCCATGCAGCAGCGCCTTTGAAACAATGTGGATTTGCCAGGTCAACCTTTGATTGAAGAATCTTCTTTAAAAACTAAACAGCCTGATATATGATTCTTGTTCACCTTCAAGAGTCAGAATTACCTCATCAATGAATAACAAAATTTATGTAGCAACACACACATCCTCAATTGGATTCTACAACTATTTCTTAAACACATCCCTTATTCTGTGTCCATATCAATTTTAGATTATTAGGTATGCATCAATGCATTATGTTGTTTTCTAAGACTCTTTTGCGGACCACTTTAATAGATTGCGTAACTGTTTATGATATTTTGTTTCCTGAGGACGGTATATTTTTGTGCCTATTAGTGTGTTTGAAAAATTAAATTGGGTTTTAAGCTTGAATGTCTTTGGATCTTATTGTCTTTTATTAGAATTACAAATGATCAAATCTATGTGTTAATATTGCTCCTCTTCCCAATTCTTAAAGGGTGCTAGCTCAATGGAAGAGCACCTGTTTTACAAGCAGGAGGTTGGTGGTTCGATTCCTCCATGCCCTAATGATATTGGAATGTATTTATAAAGGTAAAAAAATGTAGTAGTGCAAGATGGATGCAATATTAGATGCAGCACTAAATGCAAAACAAGATGTAAAAGTGGATGTCACACCAAACACAAAAGTGGATGCAAAAGTCGACCTTATGTCAGACGCAAATATGGACACAAAAATGGATGTCACACAACGCAAAATTGGATGCAAAAAGAGACTCAACACTAGACACAATTAATGACTCAAAACTAGATGCAATACTAGGTCCAAAACTAAACGCAACAGTAGATGCAAAAGTGGACTCCTAACTAGACATAAAATTGGACATTAAATTGAGCACAAAATATGGTGTATCGATGGACATAAAACTAGGTGTAACACCAGGTGCAAAAATGGAAGGAACACTTGGCGCAAACAAAAACTTAAAATGAGACACAATATTGGATACAAGATGGGACAAAACATTGGATGTAAAACTAGGCATAATATTGAATGCAAGATGGGATGCAACATTGGACACAAAACTAGATGCAATATTAGATACAAACATGGCTGCAAAACTAGGCGCAACATTGGGTGCAACATTGGGCTCAAACATAGATGCAAAAAAAGACATCAACTGGGATGCAACACTAGGTGCAAACCTAGATGCAAAATACGACGTAAAACGAGATGAAACATTAGACACAAACATGGATACAAAAAAAGACGTAAAACAAGATACAAAATTAGATGCAAATGGGGATGCAACATTATAAGTAAAATTGGATGCAAAACTAGATGCAACATTGGACCGAAAATTGGATGCAATCCTAGATGCAACGTTAGATGCAGAATTGGACACATAATTCTATGCAAAACATGGTGCAAAATTGGGTGCAAGACTTGATGGAAAACTAGGAGCAAAATAAGACGCAAAATTGGATGCAAAACTGAGTGTGAAACTGGGTGCAAACAAGGATGTAACAAAGGACGCAATAGAAGTTGCAAAATTGGGTGGAAATAACGGCGTAACAAAAGATGCAAAAAATTGGGCGCAAAAATGGACGCAAAAATGGATGTTAAAAAGGACGGAAAAAAAGATGCAATAGATGGCATTTTAGGAAAATGTACAATAGCACCAGGTTTAGCGCCAGATTGTTCACCACAATTGGGAAAAAATTACACTAAAATCTGGCGCTAAATTCGACGCTAAATCCAGTTTTTGTTGTAGTGTTTGCTGTGAACACCTTGAGCCAGTTATTGACAGATCCGAGAAATGTTCACTTGATTGCTGCAAAGTATATTTTGAGGTGCCTAAGGGGTACAGTTGATTATGGGCTCAAGTACAATGCGAATCAAAAGATTAACCTGCAGGGTTATGTTGATTCAGATTGGGCAGGTAGTGACATCAATAGGAAGAGCACTTTAGGGTGTTGCTTCAGTATGGGATCAAGTATGATCTCTTGGTTTAGCAGGAAGCAATCCTATGTGGCACTGAGTACAGCTGAAGCAGAGTATGTCGCAGCTTGTTCAGCTAGTTGTGAGGCAGTATGGCTGAGGAAGCTACTGTCTGATTTATTTGATCTCTAGTTGGATGCTACTTGTATACATTGTGACAAACAAAGTTGTGTGAAGTTGTCAGAGAATCCAGCGTTCCATGACAAGTCAAATCATATCGAGATCAAGTATCACTATATCAAGGATATGGTGCAGAGGGGAGTAGTGAAGCTCCAATATATTGCGATGGAAGATCAGATAGCTGATGTGTTGACAAATCCATTGGCTAGAGTGATGTTTGAGTACTTCAGGGAGAAGCTTGGTGTTCTCCAGATCGAGGTCCCTTTCAAGGGGAAGTGACGAGTCCGGAAGCCATTCTAACGAGCAGGTCAGATGTAAGGGCTGAGCCATTCTTTAATGGTGAGAGGATTTGGTTCCTTTCGTGTCAAATATGAGTGTTGAATGCCATTCTAGGAATGGAGGCACCTGGTCAGTTACCAGGAACACTCAGTTCGGGATTGAGAGAGCCATTTTGACAAGCAGGTCAGATGTAAGGGCTGAGCCATTCTGTCATGGCTAAAGGATTAAGTTCCTCCCATGTTAGATATGAGTGCTAGCCATTCTAACAAGTAGGTCAGATGTAAGGGCAACTACCACTTTCTGGGAGAGTGGAGGCACCTGGTCCGTTACCAGGTAGCTCAGTCTGGGAATGGGGGCCATTCCGGTGAGGGTGTAGGATTTGGTTTCTACCAGGTTAGATGTGAGTGCAGGCCATTTTGGTGAGGGTGTAGGATTTGTTTCCTACCAGGTCAGATATAAGGGAAGCTTCCATTCTCCGGGAGAATGGAGGCACCTGGTCCGTTACCAGGTAGCTCAGTCTAGGACTGGGGGACATTCTGGCGAGGGTGTAGGATTTAGTTCCTACCAGGTCAGATGTGAGTGCAAGATTTTCTGACGAGGGTGTAAGATTTGGTTCCTTCCAGGTCAGATATAAGTGTTGAAGCCTTTTCACAGATGATAGTGATGTCCTATCATGCTGGTGAATGTGAGTACTGGGCCTTTCTGATGTGATTTTAGGCTTCTACATGATCAGATGTGAGTGTTGGGTGTGCCTTTCTGACGAGTAGGTCAAATGTAAGTGTTGGGTAGGCCATTTTGATGAGTAGGTCAGATATAATCACTGAAGAAGACCTACATGATGGCTAGGCCTAGAACTAGCATGAAAGAAGGATGGCTCTGTAGAACTTTCTATGACGAGAAGAATCATGAGATAGCACACATGATGATGACCAGAGATGATCCGGATTGAGCTATGATCCAGATCCAGTTATGATGACTCCGAGAGATCCAAATCGAGTGATGATCTAGATCCAGCAGTGATGATCCAGATCAAGTGATGATCCAGATCCAACAGTGATGATCCAGATCGAGTGATGATCCATATCCAGTGATGATGTCCAGTGATGATCCAGATCGAGTGATGATCCAGATCCAGTGATGATGTCTAGTGATGATCCAGATCGAGTATGATTCAGTGACGATGATCCAGATCCCGATGAAGATGACTTGAAGATGCAGATGATGAGAAGATCCAAAGAAGAAGACCAGTGATGAAAATTGTGTCGAGAGAATACCTTCTTAGTTAAGAGGGAGTGTTGATGTAATTGTAACTTTAGAATGTATTCACTTGTATTTCTTATCTATTGTAACCCGATGTTTATTCCGGGATGTTATCATGTTATGTCATACCCCAATGTTCCAATCGAGAGAATCAATAACGTAAACAAGTCATGTCAAGTCATTGTGGGTAACCCTCCGATTTTCTAAGGGTTAAAGTCCCCATAGTTTCGAGGCACTAGGATTATTAGACTCTCCAAGTAGAGGTCAGCCCTAGTAGGGTTTTAGTCATGTCAAGATTAGTATAAATAGAGAGATGGACTCTCTATTTACAACACATCACTCACACACTTAAGTGTAGCTCACAGTTGAGGAAGGAGAAGACACTGGGGCTAGAGAAGAAGAAGGTTAATGCTGTCGGGAGTGCATCTTACTGTTTTGGGGTTTTGCCTTTTGTGTTGATTCTATCTCTAAGGAAGTTGCGGGGTTTTCTCCATTTATGGTTTCCCCGATGAAAAACACTGTGTTCATTGTCTCTTGTGTTTGATTGTTGTACTTGTTTTTCTCTCAGTTAAATATCCTAACATAATTATAGCTTGAATGTTGAAAAACTAATAGATGATGACGACGACGATGATGACGAACAATTATGATGAGGACGATGACAATGATGATGATGAGGATGAGGATGATGAGGATGATGAGGATGATTATGATGATGATGATGTTGATGACAATGAAAATGATGATGAAGATATGGATGATGATGATGATGATTACGATGATGAGGAACAATGATGATGATGATAGGTTTAGTTGAAAATTTTCTTTCATTTTATTTTCAAGCATTTTCAATGGAATGATTATGAGGACCATGACAATGATGATGAACAATGATGATGATGAGGAGTAGGATGATAATAATGATGATTGTGACAATGATGACTATGATGATGATGATTAGGATGATACTGAGGATGATGATGATGATGACGACGATGACGAAGACAATGACGATGAACAATGATGGTGATGATGATGATGGTGAGGAGGACAATGATGATGATGACGATGACGATGACAATGATGATGATTATGATCACGATGACTATGACTATGACGACGATGATTATTGTGATGATGATGATGATTATTATGATTATGATGATGAGGATTATGATGATTATGATGATGGCGACGATTGTGTTATTGATAATGGTGTTATTTACGATGTGTTATTGACCATGGTCGCCAATGTTTCTACTATTGTGAACATGGTTGCCACTGTGTCTATTGTCATGCTAGGGCTTGAGGCCATGTGTTATTGACCATGGTCACCACTAAACCTTTGTTAAACCTTGAAACCCATCCTTTCTCAGTGTTGGAGGCCTCCCTTACCCTCCATTAGCCATAGGTAAGGATACTAATACCTCATATGGCACCCATGGGACTAAGAAGAAAGTAGTGGTGAATACTATATTGTAAAAATACTCGTACATGTGTGAATACCAAGACATTGTTGAAGAACGTTAGTCATTAAATGGGATAAATGTTAGTGAGTAAATGTTATAAATGTTAGGCAGCAGCGCGCACACATGTATCTGTGCATATGTGTTGCTACATGCGTTCACTCTTATACACACATGTGTGCTCATAAATATGGATACGCACACCTGTTGCTGGTTAAAAAAAAATAGAGATCTGGATTCCTGGGGTTGCTACCCATTTTCATGGGTTTTCTACAATTGTTCGTGTGTTTTGTGGTCCTGAACTTTGAAATTTTTCTCACACTCAATCATTGATTGGACACTCTTTGATCTATTGGATAGAATATCACTCTTGGAATCTAACAAACATCTTCTATGGTCTTGGAAGTTAGTGGATACATTCAAACTACAAGTTTTCATTACTAGAAGAGATCATTTTGAATAGGTATGGTGAATTGTAAATGATTATTTTCATTAACAATATTTCAGATCATTTCATTGACTTATGTTTTATTATATTCCTACAACAATATCTCTCTCATAGACAACAATTAATTTCACAAGAAGAATTCCCAACTTCACATCTAAACAAGTCTCATATTCTCCATACAAGATAAAGTATGCAATCTTAACTAATATACATTTGCACATGAATATATTTTGATTTCACACAATGATGGCATAGATGAAGTTATCTCTTGAGACTCTTCAATTTAAAAAAAAACATTTGAAGCAATCATGGGAGAGGCTCGATATTGAATAGTTCACCAAGTTTTCCATATTCTCGATACAAGATGAAGCATGCAATGTAGGCCAATAATCATTTGCACATGAATACATTTTCATTTCTCACTAGGATGGCATAGATGACGTTCTCTCTTAATACTCTTCAATTTGTATAAAAACCTTGGAAGCAATTATGGGAGAGGGTCCATATTGAATAGTTCACCAACTTGTCCATGCTCTCCTCTTCATGCTACATTTATCATAAAATTCTTTTCAGCTTGAGAGGGATGCCTCTACCTCAATGATTTCTCCTTTTTGGGGGGGATTTGCAACCTCCTCATTGTGTAATTAGTTAATTGTTTCTCTTTAGTTAGTGTAACTTGATGATTGTAATTTATTCAATTTATTCCCAAGACATACAAACACCAACTTGTGTCTCCCCTCACAACAAATGTGGCATATTATGTGTAATGTCATCTCATTCGAAGGTGTTGGAAATGAAGAATATTTCACTCATCTTCTTGTGACTTCCAATTCTTTTTTAACACAAAGGAATTAATAATCCTATAGTGTTAATACATGCAAACATAAATCTCTTTACTTGACTCAAATAGAGTATAGAAATGAAACTTTAGTTCGAACATAAAGATAAACCTTTAATCAACGTTTATGTATCAATGCCAATAATTACCATACTAACATATCTGTAATTTAGTTAATTATGTTGGAACGTGTCAAGTTTCTTATATAATGGAACTAATACCTTATTTGTTGCTTCTTATGCAGGGGTAGACCTCATAGTTTTGATAAAGAAACTTTTGGGGATGGAAACTCCCATAATAGACTAAGAAAAACTAGCCTGGAATATGCCCATTGAAAATAAAAATGAGGTAAGATAAAAGGCTAGGTTGGAAATGGACAGGGTGAGACATGGTCCAAACATTTCCACTGATACTGCAACCAATCCTAATAGAGTTGATGACATAAAAACCTCTAGTTCAGAAACATGGGTGAAGCGGTTGCATCCAACGAACCGAACTCAAATTCCAACATCAACACAGTATCCAACCAACAATCCATCAACGAGTCATGTTGAAGCTCTTGAAGACATAGGTATATTGCGAGACGTTGAGTATCAAGCGTTGGAACTAGGGGAAATGATTAATTTGAAATCTCTCCAATAAGACCACAACCATGTTAAGCACACTCCCAATATGGACCAACATGTGAATGAAGCATCACGACAAAGAAGCCATGGGATTCATAGCTCATGTCCACCTTCCCTACCACGACTCTGTAGTGAGAGAAAAAGAACTCCTAGACATATCCATCTGGATAAAAAATTTCTATTAGGGCTTGAAGGTAAGTTTCCCAAACGCACTATCGATTGGCAATGTAGAAAATTAATGAAGGAATAATTTTAATCCAAAGGCAATGCAGGTAAATGTCAATTATTACTATGTTTGTTAAAGTCAAATTGTTTAGTTTTCGTTAGGAGAATTCTAGGCATAAAGATGGTTAGAAGTTCATTGGCTAACAATCATATTGCTAGAAATGTCCAATCTACTTTTAATGTGATTGGGAATATGTCTAGTACTAAAGATCTTTGTGTGGCTCGTCGTGTGTTATCAGAATCAGTTGTAAGCAAGTCCACGTGGCAACGTCGCTTCCTTTCAGACACTTCTCACCTACTTAAATTAGGATGATGACAATGATGATCATGATGATCATGACTATGATGATGATTATGAGGATAAAGAAGAAGATGATGATGATGATGATGATGACGATGATGACGATGATGATGAGGATGCCGATGATGAGGAACAATGATGATGATGATGATGATGAACGATGATGATGATGATGATTAGGATGATGACATTGATGATGATGAGGATGATGACTATGATGATGATGATGATGATGATGATTATCATGACAACGACAATGATGATGATGACGAACAATGATGGTGATGATGATGATGAGGATGAGGATGAGGATGAGGATGAGGATGATGATGATTATCATGACAATTATGACTATGATGACGATGATTATGCTGATGATGATGATTACGATGACGAGGTTGATGATGTTGATGATGATGATGATGACCATGACGATGATTATGACCAATGATGATGATGATGATGATGATGAAGACAATGATGATGATGGCGATGATGACTATGATGATGATGATGATGATGATGATGACGACGATGATGACAATGATGACGATGCTGATGATGATCACGAATACTATGACTATCATGATGACGATTATGATGATAATTACGATGATGAGGATGATGATGACTATGCAGATGACTATGATGATGAGGAGGAGGAGGAGGAGGAGGATGACCATGATGATATGATGAGGATGATGATGATGAGGATGATGACTATGATGATGATGATGATGAGGACAATGATGATGACGATGACGATGATGATTATGATAATGATGACGATGATTATGACGACGAGAATGATGATGTTGATGATGATGATGACCATGACCATGATGATGAACAATGATGATGATGATGACCATGACCATGATGATGAACAATGATGATGATGATGATAATGATGGTGACGACGACGATGACGGCGATGATGATGATGATGACGATGATGATTAGGATGATGAGGATGATGACTATGATGATGATGAGGATGACGATTATGATGATGAGGATGATGACTATGATGACTATTATGAGGATGATGATGATGAGGATGATGAGGATGAGGATGATGAGGATGATGACTATGATGATGATGATGATGATGAGGATGATGATGATGATGATTATGATGATGATGATGACAATGACGATGATGATGAACAATGATGGTGATGATGATGAGGATGAGGATGATGATGATGAGGAAAATGATGAGGAACAATGAGATTTTTCTTATGCTGATGAGAATGATGACAATGATGATGATGAGGATGATGACTAGGATGATGATGATGAGGATGCGGATGATGATGATGTTGATGACGACGATGATGATGATAAACAATGATGGTGATGATGATGATGATGAGGAGGAGGATGATAATGATGATGACGATGATGCTTAACAATGATGATGATGATGATGATAGGTTTAGTTGAAACTTTGCTTTGCTTTTATTTTCAAGCATTTTCAATGGAATGATGACGATGACCATGACGAGGATGATGAACAATGATGACGAGGAGGAGGAGGAGAAGGATGACAATGATGATTATGAGGATGAGGACTATGATGATGAGGACTATGATGATGATGATGATGATGATGATGATGATGATGATGAACAATGATGGCGATGATGAGGATGGTGAGGATGATAATGATGACAATGACGATGATGATGATTATGATCATGATGACTATGACTATGATGATGATGATTATGATTATGATGATGATTATGATGATGAGGATGATGATGATGATGACGATGATGATAATGATGATTTTGTTATTGAAAATAGCTTTATTTACCATGTGTTATTGACCATGGTTGCCACTGTAGCTATTGTTGTGCTAGGGCTTGAGGCCATGTGTTATTGACCATGGTTGCCACTAAACCTTTGTTAAACCTTGAAACCCATCCTTGGTCAGCACTGGAGGCCTCCCTTACCCTCCACTAGCCATAGGTATGGAGCCTAATACCTCATAATGTCACCCATGGGACTAAGAATAAAGTAGCGGTGAATACTATATTGTGCAAATACTCAAACATGCATGAATAGCAAGACATTGTTGAAGAATGTTAGACATTAAATGGGATAACGTTAGTGATTAAATACTATAAATGTTAGGCAGGAGCATGCACGCGTGTGTCTGCGCTAACGCATTGCTTAGAGCACGCTCTCTTATACACATGTGTGCGCTCATAAATACATGTGTGCACACCTATTACTGGTTAAAAAATATAGAGATATAGACTCTTGGGGTTGCTACCAATTTGCACAAGTTTTCTTCTACTCTTCGCGCGTTTTGTGCTACTAAAATTTGCAATTTAGCTCACACTCAACCATCAATTGGACACTCTTTGATCTGTTGGATAGAAGATCACTCTTGGAATCTAACAAACATATTCATTGGTCTTGGAAGTTAGTGGATACATTCAAACTACAAGTTTTCATTACAAGAAGAGATCATCTTGAATAGGTATCATGAATTGTAAATGATTGTTTTCATTCACAAGCTTTCGAATCATTTCATTGATTTATGTTTTATCATATTCCTACAACAATATCTCTCTCATAGACAACAATTAATTTCACAAGAAGAATCCCCAACTTCACATCTAAACAAGTCTCATATTCTCTATACAAGATGAAGTATGCAATGTTAACTAATATACATTTGCGCATGAATATATTTTGATTTCACACAATGATGGCATAGATGAAGTTATCTCTTGAGACTCTTCAATTCGTATAAAAACATTGGAAGCAATCATTGGAAAGGGTCCATATTGAATAGTTCACCAACTTGTCCATGCTCTCCTCTTCATGCTACATTTATCATAACATGCCTTTGAGATTGATAGGGATTCCCTTACCTCAATGATTTATCCTTTTTTCGAGGGATTTGTAACCTCCTCATTGTGTAATTAGTCAATTTTTTCTCTTTAGTTAGTGTAACTTAATGAGTGTAATTTATTCAATTTATTCCCAAGACATCCAAACACCAAGATGTGTATTCCCTGACAACTAATGTGGCATGTTATGTGTAATGTCATCTTTTCCGAAGGTGTTGGAAATGAAGAATATTTCACTCATCTTCTTGTGACTTCCAATAATTTTTGAATAAAAAGGAATTAATAATCCTATAGTTGTAATACATGCAAACATGACTCTCTTTACTTGACTCAAATAGAGTATAGAAATGAAACTTTAGTTCGAACATAAAGAGAAACCTTTAATCAATGTTTATGTATCAATGCCAATAATTACCATACTAGCATATATGTAATTTATTTAGTTATGTTGGAACGTGAAATGCTTCTTGTATAAGGGAACTAATACCTTATTTGTTGCTTCTTATGCAGGGGTAAACCTCATAGTTTTGATAAAGAAACTTTTGGAGATGGAAAATTCACGTAACATAGTAAGAAAAACTAGAAGGAATATGCCCATTGAAAAGGAAAATGAGGTAAGAGAAAAGGCTAGGTTGGAAATGGATAGAGTGAGGCATTATCCATAAATTTCCACTGATACTGCGACTAATACTAATAAGTTTGATGACATAACAACCTCTACTTCCGAACCACAGGTGAATCAGTTGTGTCCAACGGACTCAACTCAAATTCCAACATCAACAAAGTCTCCAACCAACAATCCATCAACGAGCCATGCTGAAGCTCTTAAAGACATAGGTATATTGATAGATTCTGAGTATCAAGCGTTGGACCTAGGGGCAATGATTAAATTTCAATCTCTCCAAGAACACCACAACCATGTCGAGCACACTCCCAATATGGACCAACATGTGAATGAAGCATCAAGACAAAGAATCCCTGGGATTCATAGCTCATGTCCACCTTCCCTACCTCGACTGTCTAGTGCAAGAAAAAGGACTCCTAGACGTATCCATGTGGATGAAAGTTGTATGTCGGGTCTTGAAGGTAAGTTTTCCAAATGCACTATCAATATGCAATGTATCAAATTAATGAAGGAATATTTTGAATCCAAAGGAGATGCAGGTAAATGTCAATTATTACTATGTTTGTTAAATTCAAATTGTTTAGTTGTTGTTAGGAGAATTCTAGGAATAAATATGGTTAGAAGTTCAGAGGTTAACAATCATATTGTTAGAAATATCCAATCTACTTTTAATGCGATTGGGAATACGTCTCGTAATAAATATCTTTCTGCGGTTCATCATGTGTTATCAGAATTAGTTGTAACCAAGTCCACATGACAACGTCACCTCCTTTCACAAACTTCTCACATACTTAAATTAAATATAAAAACTATTAAGAAGCACTCTGTTATAAGAGAAAATATTCATACTCTAGGAGGAAAAGGTTGTTGGGATTTTGTTGGCAGGTTTCCTTGTCAAGATATGAAGCTAATTGATGTTGTTAACGACTTAGTACAAAAATTTTGGCAAGAACATAATAGACCTTCATCTAACCAAAGAGATGTGCTAAAGTTGAGAAAAGGTTCTACTGAATGTGAACCCCACATCAAACACTTCCTTGACACAACACAGACTGAAATTTATGAGAGATTCAGGAATGAGCATACACAGTTGAACCTGGGATAAAGGTCCTTTGAGAAATCTAAACCATGGTACGTTCATATATGCATTGATCGGAACACATGATGTTGTAGATACCATGTAGAATATGAATATTTTTATGACACGTATAAAACATATATTTTGTTATTTGCATACTAACATTAAGCATGGCTGCAATGAATCCATAATATCACCGAATGCATCGAGATATTTTATCGCCAGCATCATGCATCCAAGGCATGAAGGACAAAAACACTATGGAAAATCATGTCTGTTATAGCCTAATTTTGTTTTCTATTTTTGAACCATTTGCCTGTGTTAAAAATATGATTTTTCTTATTGTTTTTAAGTTTTGACCTTGGTTTCTTTTAAAATATTTTGATTTTATCCTTAGGTTTATAGTTGATTTTACAGCTTTTCTTTTTAATTTTTGCTTGATTTAATTAATTTCATGGTTTTTATGGGCTTATCGGATGCATATATTTCTAAAAGTTTCTAAAGAAATAGCATAAGACATTACTTAAAGTTATTTACTGAAAAAACAGCACTTAGTTTGGAGTTTTGGTTAAAAAATCACAAAACAGGGATTCTTGTAGCGTTAGCCAGAAAACGTTACACTAGTGCGCTACAAGAAAATCGTTTTTGCCAAAATAGTCATTTTTCAGTCCGATTTTTTTGGGGGTTTCATCCCTAATATGTTAACTACATCATTTATCACATTTAATACGTGTTTTTCCAAGTTTCTCATTGAAACAGGTGTCTGGTCATCATGTGAGGGAGATCCTGGCAACTGTATGCAAATTCATGGCAAATGATGACAATGAGTGGAATAAGGAAAGATTTTTGGGAAAGAGGTTCCCAAACTGAAGATTACGAAGCTGGTGGAGACACTGAGGGGAGACACATTGCTAAAAAAATCAAAAATTGGCAGTTGAAGGAAATTAGGGTTTCGCAGCGCGATAGTTAGAGGTGAGCTGGAGACTTGAAGACACCTGGAGCATTCAATGCGACATTCAGCCAATATAAGAATCAACTTTTAACACCTACAGCAAGCTTGGAGTGAGTGGTGGTGCCTCTTCTAATGATTCCAATTGAGCTGAAACTACTTCCATAGAAGATATTTGAGGATGGTGCTGCCTATTTCATGAAACAAGAAGGCATATTAAACTTATATATGTATCAGCTCTTCGTAGCTAACAGTAAACTACACTGGCAATATGGACTTTATCTAGCAGAAGTGGGAAATAGTCAACAAACTCTTCAGGAGTTTCGAAGCTGTTTTTGAAGCAAAAAAGGGAAAGCATTCTAAGTGTCCCAGGCGTAAAGGATTAGGTCTGCTTATTACCTTAGGGCAATCATTCTGGGAACAAGGGCATGTGCCAAATGAACCTTGCTGGTTTTGTGAAGGAGTGGGTGTCTTGCCAGTCGTTGGTCTCAAGGGCTTCATATTGGCTAGGGAATCCTCCCATATTAACACACATGACTTTATGGTGCAACCACTTTCACCATTGTCCTTGGAGACGTCTCTTGTCAAATATATAGGAACGAGGTGTAAAATTAGAACTTATAAACCTGTTGAACAAGAATGTATGGCTTTTTCCTTTGTTGCCAAAAACCTTCCCTGGCTTGCCAATTTTGAAAGGGAAGCTGAGTTAAATAATGCAGATTTGCTTCCAAATTATGTATTGTGTGGCACACAGAATAGCTTGTCTAGTTCAGCACAGGTGAAAAATGAAATATCATTCCCCACTGAATGGCCTTCTGTGATTGACAGCTCTAAGTTGCCTTACAAGTCACATAATGCAAATTTGAACTTTATTACACAAGAAACATTGGATATTTTAAAACGTTACACAGATAATGAACCACAGTTATTCACTGCATCTATACAAGAAATAAAATGCAGCCTCAAGCATAGGCAATCTGGTAAAATAGCAGGTCAACTGGAGGAGGAACTTGTTGAATCAAAGTGTTTAGATTCAACATCCAGTGATGGTCGTATTCCTGCTCTCAACGTCTTCTTTATGGTATCTGCTTTAAAGCTTGCTATATAGGGAAAGGGATTATTTCAACCAAGAACTTGTCCTTCTAATAATGCTATCTTCAATGAATCTGGAATAAGAGCATCCAGTGAATTTGATGTGGAATTGCCTACTATTAGACATGCTAAAATACATAAAAAAGCTAGAAGAGAAATAAACCAAATACGGGAGAAAGCACAAAAAGAGGCAAACGAAAGTGCACAAAGTATTCTTAAACATTTAACTCCATGGGCAACAAGCATGTCTATTGCACCTCCAAACGAAATACCAGAAGGTGTCTGGTAAATTGTCTCCCCAGGGGAGAATGAAGCCACAGAAATAAATGTAAATAGTGAAACATCAAAACAGCTCCCACTCTTTAGATTTCAGCATGCATAGTCAAACATGGATAGAGTATATGCATATAATAAATTATGGATGAGGAGTTTTAATTTTTGAAAAGATATAGGATTGATGTTCACAAAGCCATCCAGGACATTGAAAAATTAGCTAAAAATGTTTCATTTAATTCTTTTCAAATTGAGTTGTATTCTTGAGAATGATTTGGATCCTGATTTTGCTAGTGTGGATAAGATTAATGAGGAACTCAAGGTAAGAGATTTCTTGCAGGTTTTGCAGAATACTTCTAATGCTGTAGATCAGGACATATATGATAAAGATTACTAGCATGTAATTCAAAGGCAGTTATCATAACAGAAACAACAACAAGCCATTTTGATGGAAATGCTGCAGGAATTGACAAGGAGACTCAGCCTGTTCAGAATGATATACCAGCAGAGACATTTGTTGCTGAAAATATTGTACCTGCAGAAGAAATTTCAGATCAAAAAGAGGATATTGAAATGCAAAGATTATTGAGAATTCTGCTCTGTTTTTCCTGTTTTGGGTTATTGAAATTGAATGCAAACCACGAGATGATGGAGATGAATTTTAGAAAAAAATATGAGGTTTTTGTTCATAGGATACCCATTCACAAAAACCTCTCTTAGTTTTGCAACAGATGTCAAGGTTTGAAAAATTCAGTTTAATATTTACAGCCTATTTTTCAGGGTTGTAAAACTATTTAATATTTTCCTGTTTTAGTGTTCATCTTGCGGGGCATATTCTGATTGATTGGAGATGAATTTTTAAAACCAAAGAGAGGTTTTTGTCCATAACGGACCCTTTCACAAAAAATTCTCTCATTTTTTACACAGGTGTCACGAATTGAGAGATATGGAAGCTTATTTGACACCTATTTTTCAGAAATTCGCCATATTTGCCAGGAATCCGATTTTGATATTTTCAGTCAATTAGTTGAAAGTTAGTTAATGTAACTGCTGGGTAGTTTCAATTTCGACCTAATGAAGGGAAGATAGAACTACTTCTTGGTAATTATAAAAGAGGGACAAGGGTACAGAATAAGGGGTCAGCTTTTGGATGGCTAGAGGAGGTCTCTTGACTTATTTGTAAGTGAAGTACTTGACTCTCATGTGTATTTGATGAACTGAATTATGAAATATATGCTCCATTTTACCCTTCATTATGTGTTTTGGCTTCATTTCTAGCTTGTTTAGCTACACAATTGATAATTTCATTGCTGGTTTATAGTATTTATGCTTGTAGTGCTTGTCAGTTGGGGATGAACTTCAATGTCATGTTCTGTTGGATACTTGTTTATTATATTATGCATCTCTGTTCTTCTTTACTTGTGATTTAGTTCCTATTTGGCTTATGAATGTATTCCATTTTTTCACCAAACTTCACAACCAAAAAAACCTTTCAAAAACCCTAAAACCTAGTTTTGTTTGATTGAATATTTGAGATTGTGTTAGCTTGTTTCTATGTAGTCTGGAAACAATTTCTGGCACAAACATCTTTGGTGCCATTTCCGGGGAACGAAGGTGACCATATATTTTTCCCTTGGATACTTATCATTTCACTGGTTTTAAGAGGTGAACTTAAACCATCACATCTTTAAGACTACTTTTCACCAATTTGTCACAGTGGCTAATAGGGGAATTGGAACTAGAAACAAACCTGTTTCACCTTTGTAGCTGGGCGTTTCAGACCCAGAACAGATACTAGAAACAACTAGAAGAATTAGAAAGTTTCAGCCATCCCCGGATTTATGCATCCCTAATTAATTTGAACTACTATTACCCCTTTCTCTTTTTGAGGAGAAAAAACAAAATCTGTCTTGACAAATTGATTGGCGACTCCACTATTTCAAGATGCAGAGGCCGATGTCCATGGAAGCTATTTTGGCTTGAAGGTTTGCACCTTTCAATTTTTCTGATATTCCAGGTTTTCCAAATTCAGTACCTACTATGGATGTTTGGGGAGATTGTCTTCCACGGTTTAGAGAAAGCAAAGAGGATAATCCTTCAGATCACCTCATCGGATTTCATCAATGTATGGTCCAGTTAAATATACAGAATGAAGATGTGCTCATGAAGATGTTCATGTATTCACTTGAGCAAGATGCACGAGATTGGTATTTTTCTCTTCCCGCTACTAGCATTTCCTCACTGAAAGAATTCCACACATGTTTTTGGAAACATTGTAAGTATGTGTTCTCAGCTGAACTCTTTTTTAAAGATTGTTGTGAGCAGGCTGATGTTTATAATGCAATTTTTTATTCAAAAAATCATGATGATGAGTACAATCAAGGGTTCAAAATAGGTCATGAAGAAGTTGAAGTTTCAGAATTTGTTGAAGATGAAGAGTTAACATTTTCAGATACTGCTGTCAAGGAAGAATTCCATGATCATTACGATAATCAAGTTGTTGTTTTAGGTCAGGTTGAAGATTATGCAAGTGATGAGATCAGTAGAGATAGTTTGGAATATTCTCATAATGATTTCAATAGCCTTAATAACCATTTGAATGCTAATCCTTTTGAAGATCAATCTCTAGTTAAACAAACTATTGGAAATCATTGTTGTGTTAAAGATCAGCTTTGTATTGAAGGAAAAGATGAACCTTTAGCAGCATCATTCAAAATTTCTCAGAATGCTCCTTATTATGATGAAGAGATTAGGTTTCCAAGACAAGAATTCTGTGATGAATCAGATTCTATTCCTTTTGGTTTTGATACTAAAATCGATGAGGGCCAGGATGTTCACATTTTTTCAGAAGTTGCTTATATTCATGGTTATGATAAATCTGCTGTTCAAAATCATTATGAATATGCTCTAATTTTTAATAAATATGATGATGGAATTGAAAAGAAAGACCCATAAATCTATGAGGTGTGTGATATGTCACAATCTAATCAACAGATTCAAGAATGCATTCAGTCTATTATCCTTGAACAGCAAAAGCCAATCCATGATAGTCATTCATTTGAAGATAGTGTGGAAAAGGAGGTTCAAAGTGTTGACATTATTGATGATACTATCCAAAAAATTATGGAGAAAATCCAGGCTGATCCTGATGTATTTTTTCGCCAGTTCCTGCTTGATATTAATGGAACAAAATATTCTTATGGACATCCTATCTTTTTCATAGAACAGGAAGAGGTAACTTATGGAAATTTTTATGATCCAATAGCATATTATTTAGAGTCAATACTAAGCTATAAATCTGTTATTTCAAAGACACCATTTAATGAAAGTGAGTATAAGTTGTTAAATATTTGCTCTTCATGTTTTCCAATATTTCTGATTATATACATATTTGGAGTTGGAAACAAGTTTTGGTGGGTCGATGAAATGTTTTCCTAGTTACATTGGAAATGGGATTACAATTTGATTCAGTAAATGGAAGGTTCCTCAAAGGAAGAGATTTGGTTTTCATTGCATATATCAGTGTGTGAAGGATTGAATAAAGACTCGTTAGCCCAATGGATGTTTTGCAGAAAAGCAGGCAGTTTTGGTTACAGAAGGCACTAGTCTACAGGTTCTTGAAGCCTCGCAGGGAGGACTTCATCTTGCGGCAGGAGCCAGATGTTATAGCCTGATTTTGTTTTCTATTTTTGAACCATTTGCTTGTCTTAAAAATATGATTTTTCTTATTGTTTTTAGGTTTTGACCTTGGTTTCTTTTAAAATGTTTTGATTTTAGTCTTAGTTTTATAGTTGATTTTACAGCTTTTCTTTTTAATTTTTGCTTGATTTAATTAGTTTCATGGTTTTTATGGGCTTATCGGATGCATATATTTCTAAAAGGTTCTAAAGAAATAGCATAAGACATTAATTAAAGTTATTTACTAAAAAAACAGCACTTAGTTTGGATTTTTGGTTAAAAAATCACAAAACAGGGATTCTTGTAACGTTAGCCAAAATAAGTTACACTAGTGCGCTACAAGAAAATTGTTTCTGCCAAAATAGTCATTTTTCAGTCCGATTTTTTTGGGGGTTTCATCCCTAAGGTGTTAACTACATCATTTATCACATTTAATACGTGTTTTGCCAAGTTTCTCATTGAAACAGGTGTCTGGTCATCATGTGAAGGAGATCTTGGCAACTGTATGCAAATTCATGGAAAATGATGACAGTGAGTGGAATAAGGCAAGATTTTTAGGAAAGAGGTTCCCAAACTGAAGATTACGAAGCTGGTGGAGACACTGGGGGGAGACACATTGCTAAAAAAATTGGAAATTGGTAGTTGAAGGAAATTAGGGTTTCGTAGTGCGATAGTTAGAGGTGAGCTGGAGACTTGAAGACACCTGGAGCGTTCAATACGACATTCAGCCAGTCCAAGAATCAACTTTCAACACCTGCAGTAAGCTTGGAGTGAGTGGTGGTGCCTCTTCTAATGATGCCAATTGAGCTGAAACTACTTCCATAGAAGATATTTGAGGATGGTTCCGCCTATTTCATGAAATGGGAAGGAAGATTAAACTTATATATGTATCAGATCTTCGTAGCTAACAGTAAACTACACTGGCAATATGGACTTTATCGAGCAAAAGTGGGAAATAGTCAACAAACTCTTCAGGAGTTTCGGAGCTGTTTTTGAAGCAAAAAAGGGAAAGCATTCGAAATGTCCCAGGTGTAAAGGATCAGGTCTGATTATTACCTTAGGGAAATCATGCTGGGAACAAGGGCATGTGCCAAATGAACTTGGTGGTTTTGTGAAGGAGTGGGTGTCTTGCCAGTCGTTGGTCTCAAGGGCTTCATATTGGCTAGGGCATCCTCCCATATTAACACACATGAATTTATGGTGCAACCGCTTTCACCATTGTCCTTGGAGACGTCTCTTGTCAAATATATAGGAACGAGGTGTAAAATTAGAACTTATAAACCTGTTGAACAAGAATGTATGGATTTTTCCTTTGTTGCTAAAAGCCTGCCCTGGCTTGCCTATTTTGAAAGGGAAGCTAAGTTAAATAATGCATATTTGCTACCAAATTATGTACTGTGTGGCACATAGGATAGCTTGTCTAGTTCAGCACAGGTGAAAAATGAAATGTTATTCCCCACTAAATGGCCTTCTGTGATTGACAACTCTAAGTTGCCTTACAAGTCACATAATGCAAATTTGAACTTTATTACAGAAGAAGCATTGGATATTTTAAAACCTTACACAGATAATGAACCACAGTTATTCACTGCATCTATACAAGAAATAAAATGCAGCCTCAAGCATAGGCAATCTGGTAAAATAGCAGGTCAACTGGAGGAGGAACTTGTTGAATCAAAGTGTTTAGATTCAACATCCAGTGATGGTCGTATTCCTGCTCTCAACGTCTTCTTGATGGTATCTTGTTTAAAGCTTGCTATATAGGGAAAGGGATTATTTCAACCAAGAACTTGTCCTTCTAATAACGCTATCTTCAGTGAATCTGGAATAAGAGCATCCAGTGAATTTGATGTGGAATTGCCTACTATTAGAGATGCTAAAATACATAAAAAAGATAGAAGAGAAAGAAACCAAATACGGGACAAAGCACAAAAAGAGGCAAACGAAAGTGCACAAAGGATTCTTAAACATTTAACTCCATGGGAAACAAGCATGTCTATTGCACCTCCAAATGAAATACCAGAAGGTGTCTGGTAAATTGTCTCCACAGGGGAGAATGAAGCCACAGAAATACAAAGTCAGCAGTGAAACATCAAAACAGCTCCCGCTCTTTAGATTTCAGCATGCACAATCAAACATGGATAGAGTATATGCATATAATAAATTATGGATGAGGATTTTTAATTTTTGAAAAGATACAGGATTGATGTTCACAAAGCCAACCAAGACATTGAAAAATTAGCTGAAAATGTTTCATTTAATTCTTTTCAGATTGAGTTGTATTCTTGAGAATGATTTGGATCCTGATTTTGCTAGTGTGGATAATCTCAATGAGGAAATCAAGGTAAGATATTTGTTGCAGGATTTGCAGAAGAATTCTAATGCTTCAGATCAGGACAGACATGATAAAGATTACTGCCATGTAATTCAAAGGCAGTTATCATAACACAAACAACAACAAGCCAGTTTGATGGAAATGCTGCAGGAATTGACAAGGAGACTCAGGTTGTTCAGAATGATACACCAGCAGAGACATTTGTTGATGAAAATATTATACATGCAGAAGAAATTTCAGATGAAAAAGAGGATATTGAAATGCAAGGATTATTGAGACTTCTGCTCTGTTTTTCCTGTTTTGGGTTATTGAAATTGAATGCAGACCACGAGCTTATGGAGATTAATTTTAGAAAAAAAAAAGAGGTTTTTGTTCATAAGATACCCATTCACAAAAAAACCCTCTCAGTTTTGCAACAGCTATCAAGGTTTGAAAGATTTATTTTAATCTTTACAGCCTATTTTTGAGGGTTGTAAAAATATTTAATATTTTCCTGTTTTAGTGTTCATCTTGCGGGGCATATTTTGATTGATTGGAGATGAATTTTAAAAAAAAAAGAGAGGTTTTTGTCCATAATGGATCCATTCACAAAAACCTCTCTCAGGTTTTACACAGGTTGCACTAATTGAGAGATATGGAATCTTCTTTGACACCTATTGTTCAAAAATTCGCCATATTTGCCAGGAATCCGATTTTGCTATTTTTAGTCAATTAGTTGAAATTTAGTTAATGTAACTGTTGGGTAGTTTCAATTTCTACCTAATGAAGGGAAGATAGAACTAATTCTTGGTAATTATAAAAGAGGGACAAGGGTACAGAAGAAGGGTTCAACTTTTGGATGGCTAGAGGAGGTCTCTTGACTTATTTGTAAGCTAAGTACTTGACTCTCATGTGTATTTGATGAACAGAATTATGAAATATATGCTCCATTTTACCCTTCATTCTGTGTTTTGGCTTCATTTCTAGCTTGTTTAGCTACAGAATTGATAATTTCATTGCTGGTTTATAGTCTTTATGCTTGTAGTGCTTGTCAGTTGTGGATGAACTTCAATGTCATGTTCTGTTGGATACTTGGTTATTATATTATGCATCTCTGTTCTTATTTACTTGTGATTTAGTTCCTATTTGGATTATGAATGTATTCCCTTTTGTCACCAAACTTCACAACCAGAAAAACCTTTTAAAAACCCTAAAACCTAGTTTTGTTTGATTGAATATTTGAGATTGTGTTGGCTTGTTTCTTTGTAGTCTGCAAACAATTTCTGGCACAAACAATGTCTAGATGAGAATTTTTCTAGGTGTAGTGGTTTTTCTCTTTTGAACCTGTTGCGTTCATGGAAGCGATGAGCATCAATTTGGCAGTATGATCGTGGAGATGCAAATCTTTAAGTACGTAACCTATTAATGATATAGTGAGAAGGAAAGTAAAATTATTGCATTGGTGAAGTCACAGGTGCAAATTATTATTGCATGTTTTTCCTCTTACACGTTCACTTTCTACATATACATTCTTTAAAGGTCACATTCTAATATGACCCTTGTTTTCATGGAAACAAGTAGGACTATGTTATTTTTTGAGGGAGTTCTACACAAAAACTGAGGAGTATGTTCAACATGTGCATGTAGCGCGATGGAAGGATGAGCAGTACAGAAAATGAAGGGACAACTTTCCCATTGGGACCATATTGTCAATTGTGGATTTTGCAGAAAACTACACCCTTCAGCCAAAAAATGAAATTCAGAGTCAATACTACCATTCCGATCAAGTCAACATCATGGTACATATTACGTATAGGCATCGTCTTGAGAGGAGAATTAACAACAGGATAATACAGAAGGAGACAGACTTTTACATAAGTGATGACAGATGCCATGATATGCATTATGTGAAACATTGTTTTTGAATTTTCTATGATCAGCTAAAGGAGGGAGATATATAGATGGATCAGCAATGGATATGGTCATATTGTTGTGTGGGCCAGTTCAATAATTCCCAAGTATTCCAATGGATGAGTATGTTACATAAGACTTATAATGTGCTGCATATATTGTCACATGCCCCAATTTCACGAAATAATATTATCTTATTTGATTTTATTCCAAGACATTATGATAAATTTTATGCTAAGTTGTAATTGATGACTCAACAGAGTCAAGGATGTTGAATGTAATTATGAATATTTTAATTATAAATCAATAAAAAGTGGAGACAACAGCTTGGGAGAGTTGTTAAAAGAGTGTTTACTGGTCAAGTTGGTGGATGAGACTAGGTGGAGAGAAAATAGACAAGTGGTAGCATCCTCAAATACTTCCAATGTTGTAGGTGGCAACCTCCCTACATTTGGGGTCATGATCCCCCAAGAAAGTGGGATCAGAGCAGGTGGCTCAATTAATGACAACTAACCCAACAAGACCTAGGAAATCTTAATAAAAATTCCCATTGAAGAGAGCTAAGGCTGCTCATTCCAAAAAGGGAATCATTCAGGTGAATGTACTTCAAGGGATTTCATTAGGAAGGGATTTTCTGGAAGGTGTTTGAGGGGTAAAACTACAAAAGTGATCTAGTACAGCTTTTCAGCTGAAGGATCTTATTGTTGAATGTAGAGTTAGTACTGAGTCATTGGACTAGTATCTTGTTGCATGCTCCACTAGTTCTTAGCCAAGGAGACCAGGAACAAGATCGCGGGTCCTCAGAAGACGTTGTTTGAGTGCTCTCCAGGAGTTGGTAGGGAGGAATGACCTCACAACGCTGTTGTCACCCAGCTTTAAACAGGTTCTACAGTTTTTTATTTGTTGTGTTAAAAGTTTATATCTGAGAATGAATTAATAATGAATGATTTACATGTTATGTAGTGAACTGCTAGAGTTTATAATATTTTAGTTGTTTGAATGTTGAATCTGTAATTGGATAAGATAATCCTATCTATGTTTTTCCCCGTCTAGAACGAACCATACCGTACTCTAGCACACGTAGTGTGTTTAAAATAGATGAAGATATGATAGAAATATGGAATGAATAGAGTTATTTTGTATTTGAGAACAATGGAATAATTTATTTCTGTATATAGATATTTTCAGAAAAGAATATTAATCTGTGTAATTAAGTTATTGTTTAAAACTAGGTTATTGTATTAAGAATTCTAGCAAAGAAGTATTCATAATACTTTACAAACAACAGGTTTAATTCTTTTAACAAGTTGATTACTGTAAATAGGTTATTTTCTTATTCAAAACTGTATTTTTGTAAAATGAAACTACTAACCTATAACATAGGTAAAAAAATTAACTTAGATAAACATTCATTTATTTCTGTGAAGAAAGAACCAAGTTATTTTACATAGTTTATTTTATTGTTCATACTGCTTAACTATATCTAAGAATGTTCACATTTCAAGTAGAGTAATTCTAGTATAGTTCTTTTTATAACTAAATCAACTACAACAATTATAATATTGTAACAAGGAAACAATATCAAAACTTATCTATGTACTTATAAAATAGACTGATTGCAATGGTAAATAATAGTTAATAAATATTATTTATAAATGAATTAATTCATTTAAATTAACTAAACGAAAATTAATTATAAAAGAAAATACAGGGTCGAAACCCTTATAGTATTAACATTATAAATACTTACATTATAATTTATAGTATTAACATTGTAAATCATAGTAATAACTAGAAAAGTAATGATCCAAGGGTTAGGATTATTTAGTATTCTGAACTTTCAAACTATAAAATACCATTACAGTCCTGTAAGGACAGAGAGAGATAACATTGAAAGCATAATAACTATATACCTATAACAAACAATTAATTTCACATTATTATTGAACTAAATCCTATAGAATAATTAAAGAGATTATTTATACACAGCTAACTAACAGGCTTAAACCTTGCTCGAATATCCGAGCTTATAAACAAATTATTATAATAGAAATAAATAACAGAATAGGATGTATTAATACAATTTAATGCAAAATAAATATAACAATTAAATATTTTCTTACACAGTCGAACAAGGGTAAAAAACCTAGTACACAAAATTACAGTAAGAGCATATAAATAACCGAGTTCGAGCTCAGGATAGTTAACTCTCTATGATTAAAATTTAAACAGATAATGGCTTGACAGGCCACGAGTTCTTTTACATAACTGTACATGAAACAAGTAAAACAAAATTTACAAGTCACGGCATAAGCCAGGGAACCTTGCTAACAGCAAGGGTTAGCAAAAACTAAACAAGCAAACCAAGAAATAGTAACCCATGAAGAGTCACTTGCAGGCCACGACTTCCAACTGAAAAAATGTTCCATAAAGAACTGACAAGCATGGATTGCCATGGGTTGAGCAGGGCTTACCTGTAACCAGGAAGCCGACCCTACTCACTTGTATCAGCTGCAAAGAGGGTTGTAAACTGTCACCTGCAAAGATATAAAGCCACAACATTAACATTATGCATTATATCATAACTGAGTTAAGAATAAGTTTTAGAACTGTTAAAAATAATTTTTCTTACCTAGAAGCGAAGGTAATTTAGCCACCGAGAAATAGGAGCACCGCCACCAGCGAGACAAGGAGCCAACCCTTCATCTCTCCTATGATAGAGATGTTCATACGCATGCACAAACCACTACTAGCAGTAGCAAGAAGATAGTGGGGCAACGACCAAGCAAGAAGCAAATAGTGAAGCTTGAACTGTCACCAAAAATGCAAAGCATGAGAACCACACTCTCAAAAACCCTATGATGAAAACCAAACTATAACAGAAGCAAGTAACCCCTTTAAACAATGCCAACAGGCAGGCCATTGAGGAACGAACCAAAAACTACACACAGACCAGGCCGTAAGATGTAAGACACGGCCCTCACAACTCTTGCCAGGATAAACTCATAGTGTAAGTAAGGGTTCGAGCTTGAAGAAGGTAACTGAATATTGTAAACTAGGACGAGAGCTCATTAAGTGCACAGTAGGGTAAGCATGGCGGCCATGGACTTAGTTGCAAAGTGGCCCGAAGGCCCGAAGTCGATGGAGGAGAATGACAAAGTCTAGGGTTATATGAACCCTTATACTTCCAACACTTGGCCGAGAAGGAACCACGTGGTCTCACAAATTATTCAACCACGCAGTGGGTCGATCATATAGTTTCATGCATGCCAATGATTCCCAATTATTCAAAACATAATTTTATGCACAATCATATAGTATTGTAATCATTCAAAGGTTCTACGTGTTCATGGATGTCAACCTACGGTGGCATGGCATAAACCATGAACCCTCGAATCATTGCCTAGCTTATAATATAGTCATCGTATAGTTCAGGACGAGGGCAATTTCAATGTCTTTTATATACACAACCTTACACATAATCCCATCGATGGAGTGGTCTAACGCCACATCCCTTTTCCATTGCAAGTTACAATATGAACTTTATAATTATGTGTTTATTCATATTAAGCTTTTTGTTGAACATGAAATCGAAACAATCTCATAATCAATATGCTTGCCCAAAGTATTTTATGCATAGAAGATTTAGTTCTTCACTAATGATTTATCCATTTATTCATAGCATCAATATTATAGTTACAAATATTGATAAGCCTTGTGCTATCATAACTAAGTTTATGAGGAAAATCTTATGATACTTGGGAGATACAAATTAAAAGGCTCTTTCATCACCTAGCCAAACTATGATGTTTAATAAAATATTCCTAATAGACTTGCATAGCTAATATTGTTGCCACGAACGTTTAAAGTGTGACTTGATAATTCTATAGAATATAATTTTAAATATGATCATGAACTTTCTAAATTTTATTTGTCTATAACCAGAATTACTGGAAAACAGGGATGTATTATAAACAAGATAGTTTATGTGTGTATTGGTGAGTATCATAGAAAAATATATAGTTTCAGTGGGTGGCAATTACTAGGATGTTGACTATGAATTCTTTACATAGCTCATATCAACGAATTTACTAGCTATTGGTTATTTACTCAACCATGATAAGTACTTTTAGTTTCACCATGTTTTTTATTAGTAACATAATCTTTTAAAACTATCTAGTACTTGCATGAGGTAATAAATCAATCTCTCTTGAAGAATTGACCTAAGTTAACTGTTGTGGTCAGAGGCTTAATTCAAGAGAAGTATTATAAAAATACAATGAGAAACTAAAGTGGAACAATTACACTAGATTCTAAGTCTTTAAGGCTTTATGTTCACTATAATGTTTAGAACCTTAGGCAGTAATATTCATTACAGAAGATGAAGAAAAAGCAGTTGGTTATACTATTATTATAAGTTGATAATGTATATTACTGTTAGAACAATCATTATGGAATTACAGGTTATGCACTCTAGGAGAAAATAAATTACGACAAAGATCACAAATTGTGAACCAGGGAAAGTAATTTACTGTTGCTATTTACATTTAAGAAAGAAACTCTTCTACATGTATATTGTTGAAAAAAATCATTGAAGGAAACAAAACTACTTGTTTTACCTCATAGAAGTAGATTGATATGTAATAGCTTATTTACCAAGCTTTTTATTTTGCAAATAGAAATATAGTTGGATGCTTTATGGAATTAAAGGCGTTACTCGATCATTCATACCTGTAAAACCTATAAGGACAAGTAAGCTTTCTGCGTTAGCTTAAATGCTAAGTAAGCCCTGGAATCCAAAGATAGTTCCACCTACTTGTTGCAAATTAAAACTCATCAGCAAACTGAAAGAAAAATTATTGCATAAGTTAAACCTAACCTTGTATCAAAAAGTAGAATGCTAAGTTACTTAATTAAGATTATGTATTAACTAATCTGGTAACCAATTCTTTTATAGATAAATGTTAGATGTTAGCAGACTGCGTTCTCAGCATTTTATGTATTTTCAAAATTTTAAATTTTTATGAAAATTTGGGGTTTTGACATGTGGTATCAGAGCATATGGTTCAAACACTAGGCCTTGATGAATCTAAACTAGCTTTTAGGAAAACAATAAACTGAATTATTATGTTGATGTATTTTTCTTTTAAATGTTATTCAACAAGGAATTATTTTCTGAAGTTTAACAGGAAGCTATGGAAAGGTTTGAAGAGTATGCAGAGGAGGAGTCTTCATTTACTGAAACAGGAAATCTACCAAGAGATCCTATACCAGAGGATTTAATTACAATTCCTTAGAATTGTTACAAACTGTAAAAGACTTAAAAACTGAAATGGAGTCTGTAAAATGAGAAAATGAAAGGATTCTGAGGGCTCAAGAAGAGTTGAATCAGATCCTAACCAAAAATTTTCAAACTGAGGGTAGGGGTAGAAGAACAGAATCAGAAGATACCAGTTACCAACATAAAACTAAAAATATGAAACATACTAAAACTGAAAGTAGTTCGTCTTATGAAGTGTTTGGTGAACAACAAAACTATTATACTACCAGTGACAGTAGTGATGATAATCAGTACACTAAAAAGAGGAAATACAAACCTTATGAGGAAATTTCTGGGGAATTCAAAAAGATAAAACCACCAACCTTTAATGGAGAGAATGAGAAGGGGGATGAAGCTGAATCCTGGTTATCTAGGATGAAGAAGTACTTCCAAATATATAACTATTCTAACCAGTTAAAGGCTAGAATGGATATATATAACCTCTCAAGAAAGGATGACATTTGGTGGAAGGACTTGAAAAGAGTTAAAGGAATAAAAGAGAAAAATGTAAACTGGAGTATCTTTAAGAAGTATTTCAAAAATAAATTTATGTCTGAGCAATATTCTGAGGAAAGAGCAAAGGAATTTTATGAGTTGAAGTTAGGATCAATGACAATGAAGGATCTGAATAGTAAGTTCTTAAGTCTACTTAGGTATGTACCATACCTTGTAGATGAGAAACCAAAGGTACAATGATTCCGTAGTTGTCTCCCTTATCATATTAAAGATAGAATTGAATATGATAACCCAAAGACCTTGGAGGAAGCAATGAGAAAAACTAACTTCTGTTTTGAGCAGAATTGGAAGAAAGAAAGCTTGGCCAACTTGACAGCTAAGAAAAACAATAATCAGTTTGAACAAAAGATGAAGGATTTTGTGCCTAACAGAAATTTTAAGAACAATAAGGCCAAAAATTATCCTAATAACAAGAAATTCCAAGGAAATAAGAACAATACACCCAACAACCAGAATAATTCTAAAGGTAAGGATTTTGCAAATAATCATGGAAACTTTACCAAGAATTTTGAGCGCAAAGAGCCTATCAAGTGCTGGGAGTGTAATGGCCCACACTATGCTTCAGTCTGTCCAAACCGGAAGAACATTGGTAACAACATACATACTATATAGGAGGAGATGACCATTGGGGAGATATCAAGGAGTATTCCTAGAATCAACGTGGCTTTGGAGAATCGACAAGCTGAATATCATACTTCCATGGTGGAAGTAGAAGGTATGATAAATCAAACCCCTGTAACTATTTTGATTGATCCAGGAGCTAGTCTCAGTTATATTGCACCTCAAATAGTAGAAAAATGTAAGTTATCTGTTGAAAAATTTGAGAATTCATGGTTAGTTCAGTTAGCCACTGGTGCTAAAAGAAAGGTAACTTGTTTTGCTAAAAAATGTGCAATAGTTATGGATAATTTTGAAACTATTGTCAAGCTTAATGTTTTGCCTCCTGCTTAATAAGGGAGTTATTACCATCTTGTGAGGTGTGAAGTTATTACACCTGCGTGGAGTTATTATACCAGCGTTGAAGTTATTACCAGCGTGAGGAATGCTGCATCTTGTGAGGTGTGAAGTTATTACACCTGCATGAGAGTTATTATACCAGCGTTGAAGTTATTACCAGCGTGAAGATTGATGCATCTAGTGAGGCCGTTTCTTTCAATCTTGCTTGACGTCCAGACCGCTGAAAGAAAAGAGCTCTTCAAGGAAAAGTTGATAGCTGTGAGTTCTCAGCCTAAGTGAAGAACCTGCGTTGTAAAGCTGCGTGGAGAAGAGCCTGCGTGTAGACTGAATATGAAGCTGCCTGGAGAATTGTGAAGCTGACTGAGATTGCTGCTTGCCTGAAAGCTCGTTTATATATGAAATATCGGTGAACCCTATTTTTTTGCAGACCGATATAAAGCTGGTATCTATGGTTTTGTTATTTTTATAACAAAATGGATTTGGTTTTGTTATTATAACAAGATTGTTTTCTAGATGATAATGAAAAGCTGTTGATTTCGAGCCTTGTAAAGGTGAAAACTGGTGCCTGGATTCCTCCTAGAATTGTTGCTGCGACTTGGAGACCGCCTGGATTGGTATCTGGTATTGCTATCAGATATATATTTGCGTTGATCATATATATGCTGCAGTGAACCCTAATTTTTTTGAAGTAAACCCTATTTTTCTTGCAAAGTCTGGATAGGGGCTGAGATTGATATTGCAGACCAATATAAGGCTGTGTATGACTGACAGTAATATATATTTTGTATCTACTCATATATTTGCTATAAAACTGCATTGTATTCACCTTGGCAGAGACTGTAGACCTGCAAGGTTATTAATTTTTTATTTTCTCTTTGAAAATTACACTGACAGTTGTAATAATGCAATCTATAGCATCTATAGTCGGTGCCACCCTAACTGGGAAAGACACCTATTCAGAATGGTGGAGGAAGATCAAATCTGCCTTCATCTACAATGACCTTTGGGACGGCATTTGTGAAGGCACCACAATAGAGACAGCAGATGAAAAGACCATAACCACAGACCCTCGACCTCCAGAATCAGAGAAAGAGAAAGCCATTTGGATAACAAAAGACAAGAAATCCTTAGCTGTAATCACTGCCACTGTCAGTGAAGAGGTGAGCCAGCACATATTGCATGCAAAATCATGTTTTGAAGCATTAAAAACATTAAAAGAACTGTATGATTCACACAGTGAAATGGAAGTTATTCAACTAATGTTAAAATTATTCAGTCT